>JAUELA010161178.1:0-22847 GCA_031471845.1 Boltenia villosa | reverse complement strand
GTTAATTGCATGGTTGTGAAATAAATTTCAAATGAATTGTATATGAACTAGGCTAGACAGTGAATTTAATATCACGCCAGCTTGTATCTACCAGACATTCATATCAGGGCACAATAGAGGAATTTTGGGAGGTCTGTCATTTTGACAGGTTTGGCCAGCCGAAGCCTGTCAAAACTGGTGTTTGGCATATGTCAAATTATTTGCCTTAAAATTATTTTCCTTTTTAATGCCGCTTGTTCCAAAAGGTAAATTGAAGACGTTCATCGTTCAAAAAACGAACTTTTACGTTTATCGTATGAAAAACGAACTTTTACAATTGAGTTATTTTGTGTCCTGTTTAATTCCGTTCATTTTGACTGGCATAAAATTTTGATGACTGTCAAAGCCTTCAAATTGCCAGTCAATTAACTGATGACTGGCTGTTATTTTTTGTCCTGGATATATATTTTTATCTCTTAGATACTTGGTCATATATAACCAATTCATTTTGGAGTTATCTATTATGCTTCGTCTGGAGAAGCTAGATGTTATAATCCAGCGAAAGCTTATGAAATGAAACTTTTAATTGTGTACGAACAAGACCATGTCTGATATTATATTTGATAATAAATGGATTGAAACTAATGAAATATTGTCTTCAAGATATCGCCAGCAATCTGATTAGCTCAGTGATTGCAACACAGACCCCTCATCATGTACAATTTATTTCACAGGCCCATCTCAACTATCAACATTAACAAATATTGTGAGATAAAAAAAGAATATTGTTTTACTATCTGCAATATACTGCTATAGCAATGTTCCACAAAGTAATCAATACTAATGTAAGGTAAATTTCAAAATCATGAATGCTAGTTATACTGTGGTGTAGTGCTACTATACACAGCATATATCAGGCCCAATTGATATTATTCAATTTTTTTTTGCTTCAAAGCAGTGGAGACAGTGATAAAGGCTGGTATACACGCACACGGCAAACTCGCGCGTTTTAGGTTTGTTTTATAATAGCCGAATTAAATTCCGCACGGCTATATAAAAATGACCCAAAAACGCGTGAGTTTGCCGTGTACGTGTATTTCAGCCTTAAATCTGTAGATTTGATAACAGTCCATACCTCCGTCATTGTCCCTGCCATCACTACATGTCAGTTCAACTGATATGTGACACTTGACTCCCTTCCATCCTTGTAAGCATGAGCAGGACCAGTAGCCTGACGTGTCCCTGGTACAATGTCCATGGTCCCCACAGTCATCTGGGCAACCGTCTGAAAGGTGAAGGAAATGAATTTAGAGTTTTGAAATGTAAAATTGCATTGAAACCCCATCAAAATAAACAAACTGTCACTAAATGATAATACTGGGATTAAATTAAATCATATTTTGATATATAAATAAATGTGGCCATACCTAAATTTAAATTGGTGGATATTTATGTACACTTGACTGCCCTTGACCATTGATACTTGGAATGCATGAATAAAATACAATTCAACCTTATTCTCCAATTGTTTAATTGAAATACTCAAGCCTTAAAAACATGCAAATCAGACAGGTGGAGCCTATATATATATTCATTATTTAATCTTCCAATCTACCGTCAAGAATATCTATGCTATTAATTTGCAGTTGCAAGAAAATTAAGAATTGGAGCTTAAGTTTATTTATACTCCAAAGCAGAGCCAAATTATAATTGTAGCAAATGCTACTGGCTCTCAATTTCGGGGGCCCCGCACTGAATTTAACTTTATGGTAAAAAAAATTCAGCGCCTAAATATCAGAAAATAATGTAACACAAATTTTACTCAAAAGGGGAGAGGGGACACATCACTCAATGAAACTATTACGTCATATATCTGGGCCTCCCAATTTCATATGCTCAGGGCCCCGCAACATCTTAATATGCCACTGCTACTAAGTAGTTGATTTGTACTTTCAAATTGTTCAGTCAAACCTCAAATACTCACTTAAAGTACATGTCTCTCCATTCCATCCAATATCACACACACAGTGACCATCTGAGCATGTTCCATGGTTGTAGCATCGAGAATTGCATGTTCGTTGGCTGCAGGTTGTCCCAGTCCATCCTTCGTTACATTGACACGTCCCAGAGATGCAAGTCCCATGATCGGGGTGGCAAGCGGGGAGGCAGGGGGCTAAGGGAGATATTGCACTTTCTATATTTTGTGTTTTTTTACCCAAAATTGTTCATATTTACCCCAAAAATCGTAAAATTGTCAAAATTTATGATTTTGTTCAAAAGAATGTGATATTTCCACCCAAAATGCAATCACCATGAGAAAATAATTTGTATGAAATCATACAAAATAAAATAAAAATATTTGAATGAGATAAAATGTGAGAAATTTTGACAAAAATGTGATAATTTATGAGTGAATGTGCCCAAAATGTTTTCAATTTTCAAAATATGTGAAAATTATAAATATTGTTTCAAATATGACATTTCATTGCGTGTTAATTGTGCAAAATTTTTTATTGAAATGATGAAAAATGATGATTGAAGAAGGATGGTAGCAGGCAATAGGAGAGAACGCAAGCAAAAAACAAAGAGAGAAATTTGTTAGTTAAAAAACAAACAAATCTAAACTATAACTACGGCTACTTCTACCCAGCATTCCACTCTAAAAAGATTTCACAAACTTGTTATTTTATGAAACAAAATAAACTTCTATTATTACATAAACAATTGAACAAAGGAGAAAATGCATTTATCTTAACAATAGGCAACAAGTATTCTGATTTCTAAGTTCAGAATATTATTCAGTTCAGAATCAACCCCAAAACAGTGAAAATTTATCTCATACAAAAAATATACTAGACCTAGATGGAATTCTATAATAATGTCATGCAACTACTGCGACTAATTTATAAAATATCGGTAAAGTTTTCAAGTGTTGCTCGATATAACTAACATAACATTTCAGCTTATTTATCAGTTAAAATGGTCGATGAATAATAAAAATGGGGATGTTCTAGTCCACGTCCTCTCCGCTAGAGATGCTACAAAATAACAAGGACAAAATAAAGGGCAAATGAGGTATTTTTTTTTTATATATTATCCTCTAAAAGAAAGGTCGAGAACCACTGGGACCTTTCATGGTCCGTGGAACCCCTACTAGGATCCTCAACACCCGTGCCCCCTGCAAGACGCAATGGCGTTATCTGGCACGAAAGAGTTAAACATAGCCTGCTCGTGGCCCCTCAACAAAGGTCTCTTGGCCCCCAGTTGAGAACCACTTTTCTAACCTTGGCCCTAACTCTGATTACGTTATGTATATCACTGGTAGAGGGGACATGAACTGGAAACCTAAAAAAATAACTTTCCTACAAAATTTACTAAAATGTCACTCATAAACACTGTACCTATTATCACAAAATTTTCTACTCACTACTCAAAAACTACCCATAATCCATCACTCAATATCTACTCATACTTTTCACCATTCTACTCACTCAAAACTACTCAACCACTCCCTCTACCGAACCCACCTTGTGAACAATCTCTTCCTGTCCATCCAGCGTTACACACACACACATTTGTAACTTCGTCATAAGTTCCGTGGTCGCTGCACTCACTGAAGCAGCCAGAGTCATCTTGGTCACAAGATTGACCCTTCCAACCCCGCTCACAATGACAAACCCCGCCCACACAGACGCCGTGGTCAGAGCAGGTCGGTGAGATGCAGGTCACTGGGTTAAATATATGAATAGGTTAAGCAACGTGGACAAAAATAGGGATAAAATCTAATTGAATTTTTCATAATAATTAATTGTGTAAAATGGCGAAAAAATTGCGTGACGTCACTTTTAAATAAGTCGATTTGGTGATCTTCTTGAGAAGTGGCCCTTATCTCTCTCATAGCAACAGCACCGAAGCGTGGGTTGCCAAATATGTGATAAGGGTTGCCCAAGAACGCCAAGTGGGTGTAGTGTTTTTAAATACTATTCACTAACCCTGCTGTAAGAGAAGTGCTGATAAGTGATTAGAGAATGTTATTAAGAGGGCCGGAATAAGCGTCTATAGCAGGGGTGGGCAAACTACGGCTCGTGGACCCGCGAACTTCCTCGCAAGGCGATGCCAACGTGTGTGGTCCAGACATTTTCGCACAGAAAAACGCGTTTAACGAGACTACAATGAGAGTTCGCATCCATGTTGCAAACGCAAACACATTTGCATGAATAATAATTGCGTTCAATAAATTTAGTTTTTGTTGAATGTGGTCCGCGAGAGATTCAAAGATGCTTCATGCGGCCCGCGGAGAAAAAAAGTGTGCCCACCCCTGGTATACAGCAACTTGTTTCCAACCGGTCCAAAACATCTACTTCTATTGGAGAATTGTTTAACATAACACGGACAAACAAACACTTACCGACATCGCAACCAACTCCTGCCCATCCTGGATTGCAGACACATTCGCCGTCCGTTCCGCAAGTGCCACGCCCACTACAATCGGCGACTTCGCATTGGTCAGTTGGAATGGAACAATCTCTTCCCTTCCAACCAGAGAAGCAAACGCAAGCTCCGTGGGCATATAAACCCCGCCCACTGCATACGACTGGACAGGAGGCTAATGATTGACAGATGAAAGATGATTGCACACATGCATGTGACGTCATTCAAAATGGAGTTTTCAGGCAGATTTTAATCGAGAATGGTTAATAATGGAATGAAGAGTTTAAACTTCACAATGTAAAATTTAAAAGTCTGAAATATATAGATAATTAAGCTATTTATAACAATATCAATCGTATTCTACTTTCAGAAGAAAATCTTTGAACTGAATTGCCTAAAGAAAACTTCCTATGTACTGCGGAGTTGTAATATCATCGACAGTGTTGCTGAAAGCATACACAGAGTCATGAACATGTACGGTGTGACTTTAATTTTTTTTTTTTCAATATAATAGCTATCAATAGTGAGCAGGATTTTACATGGACGCATGATGCGACCATGCCGGCTTGCGAGCATGCTGAACTTGGATAGCAGAGGAAAGCCGTGACCAAGGTCGTGTGAAACCGCTCTGCACCAGCGAGGAGTTCAGCGTCATAGCGTCCACCGACTTATCAATGAATATAACTGTGTGTTGGCCTAATAATAAGTTAAGCAAACATACTGACCTTCAGAGCAATCGCGACCTTGAAATCGAGGAAAACATCGACAAGCTCCATTTAAACAGTCACCGTTGCCATTGCAGTTGTTTGGGCAGCTCGATAAGTCCTCTGGAAAAATATAAGAAGAGTTTAAATGGAGAAGAATTTAATTATTCCGTAGTTTGAATAAAAGTGAACGGGTTACTTGCACAGATGTAGTGATGGTAATAAAGGCAGGTTTGCACAGTAAACGCGGGTATAAACCTATAAAGTCTTGCACACAGATCCGATCAATTTTGCACATAATCCATGAACGGAACATGCATTGCAACGTTATTGAAACATTAATGAAGAATGAAATATTCACGAGAAATTGCAGGTCGAAGTTTTGGTCAACAAAATTCGGTGTAGAATTTTCATAGGTTTTTATAGAATGTGAATTTGGTGTAAAAGCTTTACGAATCCTCTATGACGCAACAAACTGTTTTATTTAAATAATTCTCAGTATTTGTGTCACAAATAGGATTCGAACCAGAAATTACTCACCAGCTAGTTTCGTCACAGCTTCTACATTTTCCGTTTCATCTCCGTCATTAAAGACAGCCAGATGCCAACTTCCCGAGTTCATAAATTGGACAAAGCTCAATGTAACGTCATCCAATGAAGTGTCCCTCTTGCGCCGTCTCGCGGATGTGTCAGCGGCAGAAACTGGAACAGAAGCACCGTCCAATTTCTCGAAGAAGTCAAACTGAGAAAAAGAAGTAATATTTAACATTTTATGAACTAGATCCGTCATATGTGCATATAAACATAATCATGAGAAATTGAATAAAGGGAAGAGGGAAATATAGTCGAGGTAAAACAATCTAGGAATTCTCGCAAAAGATTCCTGAAAATTTGTTTTTTATTTCTTTTCCGAAAAACCAATTCCAAAATGTAAAATTCAAAATCCCAAAAATATAGAATCGATTGTTTTCAGCTACTTCATGACTATTAGAACTACAGTGTATCAATGGCATTAAAAGCACAAGACACGATAAAGCTGTGTCATAATATGGTGACGTAAAGTATCATCACGTCATAAGGTCGGGGTTGGATTTTACCCTAACCCCAGATCAAAATGTGTGCATGATCGCATTTGGCCCCGTTTTGGAGACAACAATACCAAAAATTTTCAAATTCCAAAAGTATACATTATTTGCTTGAGTAATTCCACTCCGCTTTTCACTATACAGGGGCAAGCTATTTAGAGACCCCCTTTTGATGTACTACTGTTGTAAAATGTGCCTGATTTTATTCAACATATTTAACCTCAGTCTCGTCTTGTGTTGCCAATAATGAGAGATAAAATACACAATATATGTACCGACACGATATATACCTACCAACCCCAATAATTTTATTTATAAACCAGTTCTTTCCAGGCCTCCTTAAATATTCTACGTGTTCTCAACTTCATATGGTAGATTAGGGTCGGACGTTTCAAACAAATTTGATCTGGGTAGTTTAGACAAGCGAGCGTGATGGCTTGCGAAAATCTAGGATTAAAGTCAAATTAAATCTGCATAAGTTAATCCGTGGATTAGTTGATCTGTTGAATTTAGCAATTTTCGAAAATGGCGATTCGTCTAAAATGGTAGATATTAGACAGACGAAGACATTAGGAATATAAATAGATATGTTCTCACTCGCCCCATTTGATAACATACGGTTTCCTCATCACGTGATTAGTGTATTATTTGGCGGATGAAATGGCGGATACATTTTATTTTTCGACCCTCAGATAAAGAGATATTAGTTAAGTTGAGTTTTTTGCTTTTCTTTTCCCGACACTTCAAATAAGAGCCTCGTTAACTTTACAACAAAGAGCTTTATTAAAGGATGATATAAATATCAACTTATTTACCGTAAGAGGTTCTGAAAATAAGTTTTATCTTATTTTTGCCTGAAAGTTTTTTGGGTTCAAAACGTTCTACTAACACTGTTGACAATTATAATATGTCCACTGGAGCAGTAATAAAGGGTATTTGTGGGTGAATGCTTGGGATTATAATCTTTGTGAAAAAGAGGAGAATGTTGTGAAAATAAAAATATATAGACCAATTGTTGTGCATTTTGTTTACCATAGAAATTAGCAACGTTAAATTTCAAGAACTTTTTAAAAATATGGAGAAAATAAAATTTGAGCTAGATTAACCGATCTTTCACCCACTTGGGTGTATCCCTAGAGTTTAGATTGGATTATGGGGTTAAGGGGGGTAGTGTAAAGTAAAGGTGGGTTTTAGAAAACATGAATCACTTCATGGGGTTTTATCGGTGTTAATTTTAAGCCAATTTTAATTAAAAGATGAGAATAGCACTGAGATATTTCTACAAACTTTGCTGTTCATACTTCTTGTAAGCCTAGATACATATGCTTGCAGTTGTTGTTGTTAAGAGGGGTTAAAACAGGGGTGGGCAAACTTTTTTGTCCGCGGGTCGCATGTAGCATATGTGAATCTCTCGCGGGCCGCATTCAACTAAAATTACTAAATATTATTTCCACACGAAAACGAAATTATTATTAATGCAAATGTATTATTTGTTCCACAACGAAAGACTCTTCGAATATAAATCTTATTGTAGTCTCGTTAAACGCGTTTTATTTTTTTTCTGTGCGAAAATGTCTGGACCACAAATTGACACCGCCTAGTGAGGAAGTTCACGGGCCGAAAAAAAGACCTCGTGGTCTGTCGTTTGACCACTCCTGGGTTAAAGGCTAAAGTCAACAACTGCTAATATCATTCTAGATACACAGCGCATACAAATTTGTGATTTGGAATCGAGGCAACGCGCTGAACTAGAAAAAAAATCAAAATCTCTTAATATTTTGTTTCGGTAAAATGAACCAAGATTGAATCTTTTTCACCATTTTCGTGTTTGAGATAAGATTAGGTGGAAATGATGTATTTGCATATATCAATTCTTGAGAGGAAAGTGGCCGGAAATAATTGTTCCAACCAACAGAGCTGTTTAATTTCTTATCTGTCTGAAAAAGACCAACGATATAAAAAAACGACATTCAATACTTCGTCAGTAAATCAATACGTCTCTCGATCGAGTCATTTAATTGTTAAATCTGGTTTGGAACTTTGCCTAAATGCACATTAGCTCGAAAATAAAAAAGCAATTACGTCAAGGGTGTGCATTAAGTAATATTATGGACGAATCATGTGGTCCAATTGATGCGTCACTCAAATATTTCAAACTTGACAAATTTTTTTTCTTTGTGAGTGAGATCGATTTTCCATTAACTAAGTAGAGGGGCTCTGGGTTCACTGACAAAGACTTTTCTGCATATAATGTATAGTGACGACATATTTTTATGACGTCATTAGTTCAAGACATGTTTCTGTAGGGAGAGGATTGAATGATGTGACGATATCGCCGACATTAGTGTGCGCGATTCAGTTCGAAAATAAAAAAGGAGAAATCAGCAACTGCGGTAGTATTTTGGCCGAGTATCTTTCTCGAATATTTCGGTTAACCATCTAAAATTTGCACTATTATTACATGCACGGGAGCACAAAGTTATAAAATGAAAACCTGAATTCCGACAAGTACAGCGATGTCCAACCCAAATGCCTTATTGGGCCAAAATAATGCACCACTATTTGATGTGGGCCGCACAACTCAACAAGATCAGACAATTGCACATCTAATTAAGTCCAAATCAGTTTTAATAAAAGAAAGAAACAAATAAATATAAGATGAATTTTGGCATACGTTTAATTAAACAGTCAATGTGATACCTGTTTTTCAATTCTATTGCTCAACTCAGCGCAATTGGTTTGTCATGTTGTTATCTGCCAACTTATTTCGATTTTTTGATTTGACCATCTTCAGTTTTGAAAAGAAAGATTCACATAAATACGTCGTTCCCATCGCTAACTATCTGATGATAATCGGTTCCAATTAAGCTATTTTAATAGGTAAAATAGCGAATAAGATAGCACGTGCTGATCAGAAAAGTAATGATTGCATAAACAGGAAAATTGCTCGCCGAAATAAGAAAGTAATAATCTGAGTTCGCGGGCCGCGGGTTGGACATAGCTGGACGAGTAGATATCAAGTTAATATTACAACATCTCAAAATAAATTTTAATCAATGTTGTCATCGCTTCGTTATTCGCAACAGTAGGAGAGCAAACGCTGGTAAAAACTTATCAACACTTTTCTCAGTTTTACTGTTTAACACAGTTTTACAGATAATATCAAAGATAACAACGATAATCATATTAAATTGTGTCGAGTGAAGTCCTTAAATCAGCAGCTCTTGAGCATGTTTTCCGCCTTTTTTTTATTAAATTCTTCGCAAAATCGCGAATCTCTCAACGCTCCTTTGTGTTTTGGATAAAGGAGGTTCGGCAAGAAGCTATTCTCGCACAAACAAGGATATTATTTCATCAGTTTCCATGCTTGATGTGGCAAAATGTGACGTAATGCACGACAGACATAGTTTTATTTTCGCACAACTCAAATGATTGATTTTCATGAACTTTCGCTAGATCTTGACATAATATCCAACTTCAATGAAATTCTGGGAAATCTTCTTGCGAGTCAAGATTTCCTCTACACACACATACATGAACATGCACGGTGCTATCAAGAGATTAATTTCTCTTAGTTTAGCACGGTACCCATGAGCAAGGTACATATTCACACTGCTCTGACAAACTATCACACACAACATAGCTGAAATGACCTTAGCAGTTGAAAGCTTTAAGGCTGGAATACACGAACGCGGTAGCTTTCATGTATTGTTATGTCTTTACCACAACGGAATTTCTGTCGTCCAATAACGGGCATAACTAAATTACGGAAGACGGGAAAGCGGAATTCGTAACACTAATTTACGGAATGTTCGGAAGAGCGGGAAACTACCAATCCTAATTAGGGTTAGAGTTAGGGTTGGGGTAAGGATTAGAGTTAAATTGCTATTTGATTTGTTTCCCGCTTCCTCGCACTTTCCGTGAATTAGTATTTAGATTCCCGCTTTCCCTTCTTCCGTAATTTAAGGGTGCCCCATTTAGCCGGTGTAAGAGCAGCAGACAAAACAGCGCGAAAATGAATGATTGGCACTCCAATGTCGGCGCTGTTTTGTCGTCCGAAATATGCAGCAACAAATTTTAACTTCTCTCCAATTACTAGGACAATTTCTCCCTTACCCCCGGAAATATAAATTCAGGAAAGTTAACGCTTGAACAAAGTGAATTGTTGAATAATTTGATTTATTCCGCTCTGTTCAACGAAAACTATCAAGCGTGTAATCTCATTTACTTTCAAACGTCGTTCGAAATGTCAGACTATTCCAATCTAGGCTTTCAAGCCAGTTATAAATTGATTTTCGACCGCAAACTGGTTGACACACAAGTTTAAAACTTTAAAACTTTAAAACTTGAACTTGTCATCGAGAGTCGAACAGGGTCAAAAATCGCATGCACATTTTGAGTTGGGAGTGGGGTAAAATATAACCCCGACCTTATGACGTCATGATATTTGACGTCATCACATTATGACGCAGTGAAATACCTTCGTGTGTGTTGGCTTGATTCCTTTTCTTCCATAAACTCCCAGCACTGCTCGCCTGTTGACGGAAAAGTTGAACTTCAGATGACTGTCGTCACTCATGAACACTAGAGAGCGCCAGAACGTTCCAGGAGGTATCGTAAATCGAGCTTTCCTCCCCAGTTGGATTTCAATTGGATCTTCGAAACCTGAAAAATATGAGTTGGAAGGTAAAAATCTGCATTGGGATCATTTTTCTCTTATCCCGAGAATCACAGCAATTACACACACACACACATATACTTGGAAAAGAGAATATAATCATCGTTACCATGGTTACTATCGACGACATCCGGTCCAGTGTTTCCTCCCTTACCACCGACCAAGCATTTGACTTCCGGTGACTCGATGGGAGGTGACATGGCGAGAGATTGGACTGTGTGTAAAAACAAATGATTATTAATTACGTAGATATTTTCAAGGGGGATAGATGACGTCATTATAATCATCAGGGTATAATGACGTCATAGTCACTCGTTTCAGAATTGTAAACAATTTACCTATGAATCTGTATTAAATTCAAGACTACATTAGATTATGCGGTTTCAAATATACAAATTTAAATGACGTCATCAATAAGACATTACATCATCACCTTCTGCTATATTATCTGTAACCTGTATTATATTCAAGACTACATTAGATTAAGCAGTTTCAAATATACGAGTTTGAATGACGTCATCAATGAGGTATTACATCATGAACTATATATTATCTGATATATTGCATAATATAAATAAAACAAACGACCAATGGAGGAATATAGCGACAGATCTTGGTACTTAGAAAAAACGGAAGGAATCAATACAGAAGAACTTACCTAGAAAATAGGCCACAAGTGCAAGCAATAGTACGGTGAAGGTGATAAATATCAAAGCTGCGCATTTCCAGTTGCAGCCGGATGATAATTTGCTCTTGAAACATTTGAAGGTTGAAGCTTCGAATTGTGTGTTGCTGGAAGAGAAGACAAATTAAATATAAATTTTTTGAGGGGATATCTTTCATGTTTCAAGCAAAAAAATATTCAATTCTTTCTTCATTTCATAGCAGAGTTTTGATGAGTCGAGTCAAGTCGAGTCACATTTTTGGTGTGACTCGACTTGACTCGAGTCTTGACCCGTGAGAGATTAGACTCGGGTCTTGGGGATTGAAGATTTGACTTGACTCGAGTCTCTAGGTCTATGACTCGGACTCGACTCTAGACTCGACTTTGATGACTTGGTCCCATCTCTGACCCATAGTTAACTGAAAGAAGTGGCCTGCGTTGTTGTGTAGTACTAGGTTATGATATTACACCGCAGTGACCCCGAACATGGGATTTCTTTGTTCATGTCTGTACCCCCATGCCAAATTTGGTGAAGATTAGATGCAAAATGACGACGTTGTTTCAAGACAAACAAACAAACTTATTAAATTTATATTTTCCAACAAATAATTTTCAAACGAAACATAATTTGTATTTTACTATTTTTTTTTTAACTTTAGTCTTGTGATGCCACAACTATACTTGTCACAACTGTAACTTCCATCTACTCTTTATTATATTTTGGGTTTTTAGTTTGGCTTTTTATATTTATAAAAGGTTGAGAACCACTGGTTTAAGTTTAAGTTGAATCACGCACAAAGCAACAATGGATAGAATTGTGTTGTGCTGGTTGGTAGACCTAACAATACTTTATTATGTTGATAGATTTTGTTGCTCGTGATATTTTGCTTCCATCCCTGCTTTTGTTGTTGTTTTTTTTTTCGTTGTTCTATTTTCAATTTGCTTTCAAAACATGTTGTTCATCTCACCTTCAACAACATTATTGTTTACATTTTATTATTTTCCACCCTGTTCACTCAATTTTATCAAAAGTCTCGATTTCAACATATTTTTTCTCCATTTTCAATCACTTATGTGATTTTTTTTTTCAAATTACTTCTAACACATGCTGTCCATCTTCTACATTAGTGTTTACATTTTATCAATTTTATCTCCTGTTAATATCGATATTTTCCATAAAATCAAATTTCAAACCAAAAAATAATTTGTTTTTTACAATATTTCTTAATTTATAACAATCATGTACAAAAGTTTGAATGAAGTTTAGGTCGAATCACAAACAAACCAACGGCAACAATAGATAGAATTGTGTTATGCTGGCTGGTAGACCGAAGAATTATTGAGTAGTTTTTAAATTGCTTTTATTTTATTCTCTTGATATATTTTGTTGCTTAGTATATTTTGGTTCCATCCCTTTCCTGCTTTTGTCGTTGTTGTTTTTTTTCGTTGTTCTATTTTCAATTTGCTTTCAAAACATGTTGTTCGTCTCACCTTCAACAACATTATTGTTTACATTTTATTATTTTCTGCCCTGTTTACTGAATTTTACCAAAAGTCTCGATTTCAACATATTTTTTCTCCATTTTCAATCAATTGTGGGATATTATTGGATAATGCTATAACGTTAGTCTGACG
Organism: Boltenia villosa; assembly: GCA_031471845.1. Taxonomy (NCBI): domain Eukaryota; kingdom Metazoa; phylum Chordata; class Ascidiacea; order Stolidobranchia; family Pyuridae; genus Boltenia; species Boltenia villosa. The sequence continues at coordinate 9,671 of JAUELA010161178.1, read as the reverse complement.
TGAATCGATTATTTGTCTTGCTCCTTCGACATTTAATTTCCTGCAATAATAAACGGAGGAAGAAATCAATTCGTTCAAAATTGAAAGCATATTAAAAAATACCGCTGGTAATTGGTTTAAGTTTTTTCCCATTCTTAATATTTTAAATATGATCGTTGGAACTGATACAGAGGTCAAACACAACGAGAAAAATCGATAGAACTCGAGCCTGGAAGTAAAACTTTCCCAAAACAAGCGAAATACGAGTGGGATCTTTATCGTCAATTTTTCGTGGCCAAAATATCACATTCTTTGAAATCTTTTCAATAACGTTTTTCTTTCATTCCCAATTCTGGAATACGGGATTATATTACATATATCACATGCATATTTATCGTGACATGATGAATTAGATCGAGCTCAATCTATAGATAAAATGCTTAATTTACGGAAAATAGGAAAGCGGGAATCGAAACACCAATTTACGAAAGGTGCGGGAAAGCGGGAAACTAGCAATCCTAATTTACGGTGGTTGCGGGATTACGGCTATCAAATCAAATAGCAACTTAACCCGAACACGAGCCCTAATCCTAAATCCAACGCGAACCCTAACCTTCCGTAAATTAGTTATGTCCTAAAACGATATTGACTTATCTAAGAAAATAAATTTAACTACATAATTTATAGAAATAGCTAGCCCCCTATCCTACAATTTTTAGCATTTTGTTTTAGTAATAATTCAACATTTTCTAAAATTCTGTCTTTAAATTCCCAAACCCATGAACAGAGAAGAAAATACTCTGAACTTGGTAGCGACACTAATGTCACCATATATCTTTCCATATTATTTTGAGGGAAAACAAGCTCCAATCACCTTATATGCCTGTTCGCGTTGTACGCATTGGCGAGGGAAGGTCGTTTGCTCATGAATCGAACTGCTGTGTCGTCTCCGCTAGGTGTCGTTGCAGAGAGCCTGTGTGCAGTCACGCCTGGTTGGAAAGGATATTGTGACCTGACAAAGAAATATATTTTTAAAAACGTAGATGGAAGATGACATGGAAAGGAATATGAATATGTAAAAATATTAAATGATTGTAAGTATTTAGAAATGTCTGTCATCATTAAATAAGTAAAAAGTAACCCCATAAAATGACGTCCCCGCTACCCCCACCCCTGTGGAACACCCTCGCGCCTCTGGTGGTCTGCAATTTAAAGAATGTCCTATCTAGACTGTCCTGTCTTTGGCATATGAAATCAATACTCGACAGAATACCATATAAGTTAGACATCCAGTAGCTTGAGTGCGAAAAATACATAAAACAAAATAAAAACGGACATTTTTGTCACACTTCTCATTTCTGTATTGTTATGTCTTTCTTTAAAGTTTGTTTAGCTAAGTTTTCAGGTTTGTAGTCGTTCCTTTCACACGAAATTCTCTATACTTTCAGCTTTATTGACCAAATCTAGGCAAACAATATAATTCCCTTCATGTTTTGGCCATTTCCTATATTTATATTTTCGAACTTCACCTTTACCATGCTCGAATGAGAACGATTTTAAACAAAAACCCAGAAAGGAAACAGGAAATCTGTCCTCGTCGTCTGCTACTTTATTGTTACATTAATCAATTACGTAATTCCTCAAAATTTGACGCCATTTTATTCGATATGTATGGAGATTAGGTTTCCTGAAGATTTCAAAATCTCATTTTTTGATTTTAGATTGTGACGTCATCATACCACGACGTCACACATTTCTGGGCCTTGGTATAGTAAGTTTGTCTACTGCACGTAGCGCATTGAGCGATAATTCAAATCTTTTTTTAAATCGAGACGTAAGTTATAAAAATTCTCCATGGAATTGTAACTTCGGTAAGTTTGGGGAAATAACTAGAATGCAGGCAAGTGTTATCGCTCGCCAAACAAAACCACACTTGATCCAGATATCAGGTTTGCATTAATTGTGTATTGATGGACGCGATCATGCGTTGGTCCCAATTATGCGATCATAAATAGCAAAATTACACTTGATTGGGAAGAACGAACGAAGTCCAGCTACCCGCGTTTACCTGAAGCTCAAAATCACGTTAAAGAGGGTGTAACTATGCCTTCGAAATATTTTGAAAGGTAAAGGACATTTTTGGGTGAGGTGGGTAATTAAGGGGTAGTCAAGAGGGGATAATTTGATTTGTGATTTGTGTTTAAAAGCGCTTGAAATGCTAGCATGTTGAAGGTCATAGTTCAAACTAGTGCCAAAGGTCATATGTTTTGGCTTTGGTTCAATGCTTGGACAAAACATGGGCTAGTTCTGACATTAGTTTTGGTCACCTTTAACCTTTGGCATTTGACCCTCTCTAGCCTTGAGTGGTCATTGTATACATCATAAACATTACATGGTCATTAGCGAGTGTTTTATTTCACATCCATTGGACCAAAACAAGGATATTCACTGTTAAAATGAGTTTGAACTTTCCGAAATGAACAAATGAGGCGCGGACTGAAAATAGGAAATTACTGACCACCATTTTTCGTGAAAGCAATTTTATAATTACGGTAAAGAAGTAGACTTAGTGCACATAACAATTGGTGTGACCCAAAATGGAGCACATTTATTTTTCCAATAACTACTTCCAACGAAAACTACTATCATGCAAACACATGAGATACCTCCTTTATATTCTTCTGGGCGTACCTTGAGACTGTATTGCACTTTATTGAAGATTTTTACTTAAAAAATGAGCTAAGATGAGTTTAAATGATGTCACATATTGGCGTTTGTGTCATACAGTTTAGGGTACTGTTACATAGTACAACCACGATTGACTGGGATTGAACTGGAATCTTGATATAATTAAATAATCGAGCCAAGTAAGAACTGGTTAAAACACATTTTGAGGGAGATCTCAAATTGCAGTAAATTATATTTATTTTTCAACACCTATTTTCAGTTTTCAATGACGTCATCCAATTTTAAGTGTTCTTAAGTAGTACAATCACGATTAACTAGAATGGGATGATATCTACTCGGTACTGCTATGATCTTGATATAAATTAAATGATTCGAGCCAAGTCAGGACTAGTTAAACTACAATGTGAGGGATATCTCAGGGCACGAAATAACGGCCAGTCATCGGTCAAATGACTGGCAATTTGAAGGCTTTGACAGTCGTCAAAATTTGATGCCGGTCAAAATGACTGGCTATAAAATGGCAGGAATATTTGTGTTTTCAATGCGAAATTAAACAGGACACAAAATAACTCAATTTTAAATGTTTGTTTTTCATACGATTTAATTTATATACAATACATTTCCCCTGTTTTCTACCTTTGTGTTATTTTAGTAGCAAGGTAAGCTTATTTAAAAAAAATAATAAAAATAAATAAGCTTATTTATGCAGTGTTTTCAAGGCAAATAATTTGACAGTCCAAACAACAGTTTTGACAGGCTTCGACTGACCAAGCCTGTCGAAATGATAGGCCTCCCAAAATTCCTCTATTGTGCCCTGAACTATCTCAAATTGTAGTAAATTCTATTTCAAATATTCCGAGTTTAGCCAAAGCTATGGATGAGAAGGAGTTCAAATCTCAGAGTTCATCATTATGTGCATAACTGAGCTTATGGAATTCGTGTAGTTTTTACGTTCTTCTGTGGGATTAGCATAAGCCTCTCAGACATGTTATCAAAGCAGCTATGGGTCACTTTAGAGACAGGGTATTTGACCCCTAAATAAGCCCCCATGGGTAAAAGGGGGTCAATATTTGCACAGATTATTTACCCCTAAAGATGTACACTTACAAATTTCTAGAGTGTCGCATTTTGAACCCTATATTTAGGGGGTTAGGGTGAAAATGGGGGAGAGCGTTCTTGTAAAACAAAACTGTATCCATATGTACAGAAAAACTGTATTATTTCTCACTCGAATGAACTTTGAACAATATCAGGTTTAAGACAGATGTTTGAGCTTAAAAAGACAACTGAGATCTCATAACATACATATTACGGACTTGTTTTTTTAAAAGGACTGAAATTAGCCACAAAATTTGTTAACTGGATTATATAGTTTATTTTTTCTTCTTCAAAAAGGATCAAAGTAGGACAGAGTTTTTTTCATGACGTCATATAATTTTTAAGTGACGCTAAATAATGGTTATATATATATTTATTTATGTTTTCATGAAAAATCCAGGTATGTGTGAAACTGTGCAAATGTTTCCGCATTCAGGTTAGAATTTGACCGAATTTTATATAGATCGCGCCACTGTCCCTCCAGACAAGCCAATGGGCAGAATACATTTTTCTTTACATGTCATATTAATTCTTATATGATATTAATTATTTCATATATTTCTCTATTTCTCTACTTGACTTCAACATCCATGCGACTTAATTTTTGAAAGCAAGTATTGTCGTCAGAAGAAATTCACAGATATTTTATACTATAGGTTGTGCAGCATCCATCCTTTATACAATACCGCGTGTATGGAAAAACATTTATTTCAGCATCCTCTGTTATTAAGAAAATCTTTAGCTGAGATCTCTAGCCTGTTTGACATCCATAATAAAAACAAACTCGGATTTGGGGTGGAATCGGATTTGAAGTCGGAGAATTTCCTAAAAAAGCTACCAACTTTCACTCATTCAAAAAATATATTAATATTGGTCAAAACAGTGTAAATGACGTCATTTTAAAAATTATCTCAAATTGTCTTTTTTGAAACAATTAGTTTCAATTCGGGCAATTTGATTAGCGCTATTATATTTATTATTTGATAGTGCGTCATTTTTTATCATTTCGGAAGCATATCCAAAATATCCATTAAAAGGCTTATTTATATAGCTCAAACTCACTCAAAATAACCGAATATTTCGCTCAAAATGACCTTCGCTTCCTTCATCCACCTCAAGCGGTATGAACTTAACCAAGTTTGGTCAAGTTGTAACTTTGTAGCGACCTCGCCATCGGAAACCAAACTACTTCATGGTAAAATTGACCAAATTAACGGGTAATTACAAAGTCAATATTAGAATTTCCTCAGCTATTCGCTTCATTAACACCTCTCCTATGTTATTCATGGCACAGAAGGTTGTTATTGCCAAAGGCAGGTCCAAATGCGAAGTAACGTTAGAGCGCCTCTAGCGTATAATTTTTGTGACGTCATTATCGACGTCATACTCTACAGAAGTGATAAAAATAAATTGGACCTTTTTATGATGGTTTGCACTAAAACCAATGTATAAGTGTCAATCGCGCCGAAGGCTCGCAATGAATTCAGCATTTTGCTGAAAATTATATTGAAGCTTTCTATTATAGATATTATGATAAAAATTGTTTATGAATGAGACAGGGACAATCGCCCTTCCGCAACCCCTACACATTTGGAGAATCAGAACAGAAAACCTTCTTATTGTTCCGTTGTTAGAAAAGACGGGTTTAAGTTTGCTTCTTAGATTCCAGTTTCAATTGATGTTCACGAAATCCGGTGTCAAAAAACACATTAAATTGTCCGGAATAAACCAAAGATTTAAGCGATATGTAGAAACATAAGTGAATTAAGTGTGATTTACAGTCAAAAAAGTAAAGATTTATCAGAGCAATAGCGACCTGATACCTTGATCAAGGGTATCGTAGCGCAGAAAACAACACATCTAACTTTCGAAGCAACACAACTCAGCAACACTATACACTGCACTTTTCCCTTATTTGTACATTTCTATTGATTCGTTTCGGATCAAAAGCGAGTCAAAATCTACCGGAAGAATACATCTCTTAAGTCGAAGAAGTTCGATATTTTTATTATTGAACAAAAATTTTCGTACGATTTGAACTTTACATTTTACATACAAAATGTTTTGTTTGTCTTCTGCTGAAATGTGGTCGATTGTGACTTCACAAAGCGAATTCGATCGCCTGTGTTACATCACAAACTCTTTAACGCCAAATTCCATTTGAGCAGAAAACCACAGAAGTTGAGAGAAGCTATTTTTAAGGTCGTTTTTCTCACACGATGTTTTTCACAAAATATTGTTAAATTTGTTTGAAATTTTACAAGAAAAATTACCTCCGTTATTTTGGCATTTGACTTTGTTCATTTCCGTTCAAAAATACTTGAAATTAGGGCTTTTTATGGCAAAATGCATTGTTTTAAGAAACTGAGTTTCGCGTTGGGTGGTCCCAGTATCATGAAACACAAAGAAAACAACTGAGGTGTAACATTTACTATTTATTTCAATCCCTCTTACACGAAGATACACAAACACACCTATACAAACGAATACTATGGTTGCCATTCAAAAAAGAGCAAGTTTTTGAAAACAAATTTTGATGACGTCATCCATGACGCATTTATGGTGTTTCTATCGTTTTATTTGGGGTTTCATTTGGAAGGTACACACAAATTTTACACAAAATCAAATTTGAATATCAGTACATGGAACCAGCATAAGTTATTTATGTTTATATGTATTTGCAGATGTTACAGATGTTGGTGACGTCATTTATGACGCATATATGATGTTTCTATTGTTCTATTATGGTTTTCAGTTAGAATTGAAAGATATAAAACTCTATGTCAAAGGCATGCGTCGATTCTCAATAAAACTAGACTGAACTTCTAGTCCACGGGGACAAACATAACTTATTTATGACCTTGTATAACCTTGAAAGTTCTTGGCTGTGTATTTATGGTTCCCACATCACCCCCCACATGTTAAATATTCGTCCTTGATCCAAATAAATGACCTTGAGATTTTAAAATGATTTAAAAGCATTCTTTTTGGTATAAAACCTACATTTACTTGAGGCATTCATCCATATGAATACTTTGGCATATCTGGGAACGCATTTTCGTTCGGCTTTTCTGATACAAAGTTAATCCGTAGCGAAGCGAAGTATAAGACATTCGCCCTTCTCCTAATATTACTGTCATCCAAATTATACCCTTTGCCGATAGACCTCACAGCATTACACTTTGAAGATGGTTTGACGTAAATTGTGCTCATGAAACCACAAACGGCGTAAATGCATTATCCCAACTATACTTCAAGCTAGAGGTTGTTGTTTACAACAGAGCGAGAGACAGGTTTTCACATGGTCTAGTACAGGAGTGGGCAAACTTTTTTCACTGCGGACCGCATGGAGCATCTGTGAATCTCTCGCGAGCCGCATTCAACAAAAACTAAATTCACTAGATGTTATTTCCACACAAAAACCCAATTATTATTCATGCAAATGTATTATTTGTTCCACAATGGAAGACACCTCGAATATAAATCTCATTGTATAACCAGTAATAAAAGACCAGGATGTTCCTTATTGACTTGAACATCGCTGCTGCTGATAGGCTAAATGTGATCTTGGAAAACCTTCAAAGTTCAATAGGTCAAATTCCCGCTTAAGTTAAGACGTTTTAAATTGAATATTGCGGGTTAAAATACTTTCAAATATAGGTTTATCATAACAAGCTTAGGCTCGGGTACTTCACGATGATGGAATTGAAGGAGGAGGAGGCTTAAGCCAATGTCAGGGATGATGGAACTTGTCCAAATCCCTAATTTGGTTATCTCAACTTTATTTTTGCTCAAACTAAATCAAAGAACTTGGTTAACTTGATGTAAACTATACTAATCTGCTATACAAACATAGCGCCATGTCTCAGTTCGCATTGTGGAAAATAATTTTAAAAAAATTTGATAAAAGTGATATTTACAAAATAAAAAGATTTTTTCAAACAAAATTGTCAATTTTATCCATATTTATGTATTTAAAACTGTCAAAAATGGCTTTAATCGTAAAAATTACCCCTGTGTTAGACAAAACATACAGCATATAAACTCAATTGTTATTATAAGTTCCTTGCTGTATTGAAAGGGTTAATTTAGACACATTTCATGCATGTCAAGGTTTATTATCCTTACCCACACTTTAGTGGGGGAATGAAAACAACGGGATAAATAAGTCAAGGGGTTACATATGCTTATTTAGTGGGGCCAAGTACCCAACTTAAGGTTGTCTGTTGGGCGACCCAGTATTTACCTCTCAAAGGGTCAATCAAAGTCTTTCCTTGATAGCTTATAACAGATTTGATGACGTAATAATTAACAAAAACGCGTCACCTATGATATTGTGACGTATGGTATTGTATTGTGTGATCATAATGTAACTCTATAAACCAATTTTACGTGCGAACGTACGAAAGTAGCGCCGCCAAGTGACAACATCAGTTAAGTTACTAGGCAACTATTTTCGGAACAAATCGGATTAAATCGTAACAAAACAACAAGTATTAATATACACCGCCCACACAGTCATCAAGAGAATCATCAAACAAGGCGATGAAACATCTGAAGAAAATTTAGAACAAATTCAGACCCGGTTGGAATGTGTATTGAAAGAAAGATAAATCAACCGGAACGAAATTTGACACTTAGTCGCGCCAAAAATAACACCATCCTTCCATATAAGGTAGTAGAAGTGATACACGGTCTTACTGTTAGTTTATACTCGTTGGAAGCTAGCCTAAATAGCAAATGCTACTTGTGGTTGATACGTAACACGTTCGCAAATAAAAATTAATGAAAACAGCCCGATTCCGGCGCGTTTTCTCACATTTGCGTTGACATTATGACCCACAAAGCGCATATTTGTTCCATTTGGCACAGATTCATACATATTCCTAGATATTCTGTTTCTGGCTTTGAAATTCTAGCGGCGTAAAGATTTTAGTAGTCGAAGCAAAGATACAAGGAGATTTGGAAGGATCAATAGTTTGGTTCTAGGTAACCCCCTCGAGATTAGTTTAATCTTAATAGAATATACTCTGTTCACATCACAAATGTAACAAAGCCTCATCTTGCCTATCTATATAATAAGAGCAAACTATTACCTCTATGCATATTTGGATGGACAGCTCGGTTCTAGATAACTCGAATCGAATCCGATTTTTTTGACGAATCAAATCGAATCCGCATCAGGCCTTCTAACAGTAAAGTAGCGTATCTTAAGATTTCGCTTTATCAATGACAAAAGGGCATATTAGGCTTTAATCTTATTAGAGTAGACTAAGAAATGAATGATCTACTACAAAAAGTGAGGAAAAATTTAAATTTCTTAAAGTATAAAGTAGAGGATACTGATATTAATATAGAACTATGTTTTTGGTGCAACATCATATATGGGAAATTTAATAGACAAAAAAATTGAAAAAAATCCGAATCTTCGAATCACGTTTTCCGATTCGAATCGGATTCGAAGATTCGATTCAAAGTGCCCATGCCTAGACTCACATCTCAAAACAAGCGTAATTATATCGTATCTTGCCTATCTATATATTAAGAGCAAACTATTGTCTGCATGTCTCTTTGACTCGAAACAACGTCACCATTCTTCAGCAGATCTTTAATAAATTTGGCAAGAAGGTCCATGCAACCCGGAATTATGCAGGGCCGGAATTATGCAGGAACGAAGAAAACCTCGCTATATCCTGCCCAGTCAGCCATAACGACTGACCTATGAACCGTCACAGTCGATTTAAATCGAACATGAAAGATTTCTTGCAAATTAGCATAACAATTAACAAACTATTTCTCTGATTCTGTTGTTCAGACCGAATCAGCGCTACTTAATTGAAAAACCAACAATAGAAAATGATGTTTAGTTAGTATATAATTTATTCCTAAAAATGGGGTCAATTTAG
>JAUELA010161067.1:0-13541 GCA_031471845.1 Boltenia villosa | reverse complement strand
ATCACAAAAGGGCATATTAGGCTTTAATCTTATTGGAGTAGACTAAGAAATGAATAATCTACTACAAAAAGTGAGGAAAAATCCAAATTTCTCAAAGTATAAAGTAAAAGAAAAGCACAAACGATATTATGAATAGTGTAAATACGGGGAATCTTATATTAATATGGAACTAAAATATGGAACTTTTTTTTTTCGAATCGTCGAATCACATTTTCCGATTAAAATCAAAGACGATTCGAATCGGATTCGAAGCTTCAATCCGAAGTGCCCATCCCTAATCCAAACCCAGAGCATTCTATTCTGTGTAGAGAACAGCTATGATTTTTCAAAGTTTACACTTAATATACAATTCTTCTCTTGTAAATGAGATTCAGGAGAAAACAATTTTCGATTTTAATTTATCCATGATTAACATTATCGCATTTTCAGACACATGTGCATTCTGCTGAAGCACATATGTACTTTTCTTAAGTCTTATTACTCCTCCCGTACACTTTCACCCTAAATAATGTGTGTTTTTTCATTTTTTTGTAATCAATAGTCATGGTTGTCGCTACATTGAATCTTGCATGGTCATAAACCATTCAGTTGGTTTTAGTGACATGCCATATTTTTCTATACTGACAGCTGTTTTCCGATTTATGTATTTTAAAATGAAGAAAAATCAAAATTCTATCTATCTTATGTGTCTCTTTTTTGCGCTACATACGAATCCACAACTAGAAGGAAGCATGGAGGAAGGATAAATAGTTTGCTGCACGACATTACACAACTCTTTAAATTCTTACTTTTGAATATTTCACTGTCTGAGTTGCCAGATTCTCTTGCTAATTGATAAATACAGAGCTGCAGGTAGTGGATGTATTGCACAGCTTCTGACAATATGAATTGCTGGAAAGTACAAAACAAATATTGATGACAAATATATGTCTCAACGAGGTGCAATATTCAAAAAGCATACCATGTAAAATTTTAAGATATGTGAGTGGCCATAGAAAAAGACAGAGATAGAAAGGAAAGTATAAGATTGACAAGAGGTGAACTTATACAAACGGTATACACTGTCATTTTCTAATTTTACGTGTTCAAAAAGAGTAGATGGAGGAGCAAAGATCCGTAAATTGCATATCTTGAGGATAAAACCTTCTGTTTAAAACATTTTTAAGAATAGGATAATTATCATTATATCTTATTTATGGATTATATTGTAGTTTTATCCCATTATATTACCAGGCACATCCTAATTTATAGTTATAATACATTTTACAAGACTGGATGTCCAAGCTAAACTCATCATAAATGGTTTCAATTCCGAAAATAATTGTCCTGTAATGAAACAGAGAATCATTATGGTATATTCCCTATTACTTCATGGATTTTCTAATATTGATTGCATGCATCCAGGACCATTAACTAGAAATAGTTTTATTATTCACACAGCATAAGCATGAAAAAAAAAGGAAAACCTTTGTTCTCTGCTTCTGGTAACGTGGAATATCAGGAAGGACACTTGTCAGTTGGTCAAGGTTGCTCAACATTAATTTGTATTGTTTCCTGCAATCAATGAAACAGAGTGACTAGTTTAGATATAAATTATTAATTGATAAAAGTACAGGTAATCCAGTTACATGTAACCGGTACCTAACCATTAAATTCAAAATACATTACGACTTTAATTTTTAAAATCTTTCACAGTGAGGTCTTGAATTTAAAACTTTTACCTTTGTTTCACTCTATGAATTTCCTCAGCTGTAATTAGAGCCTTCCTGCTCCTTTTGGAAGATTTCTCTTGCGAAAAAAGGTCGTCGAAATGAGAATTCCCACCTATGACATGAGTAACGTTACAGATAGCATTTGAAAACTGCAAAGAGTCTTCAGTTTTGGCAATGATATTACGTTCGTTGTTCAAAGATGTGTATTTATCCATTTCTGTTACTCATGAAGTACTCTAGTTGCTATTATACTGAAAAAGAATAGATACAGTTAAAAAAAAAGCCTAACGTTACAGAAACATTAGCGCCACAATTATTCCTGTGATACTGTGGTTCCGTGAAATGTATTATCCTATGTTTATTGCGAACGCATGCAACGGATATAGTAATAATGCACATTAACAAACCTGCTACCTTATTTGACTAAACTAAACTAAAGCTGTATGGTAAATTGAAAATTTACAGGTTTCTTGAGTCCTAGACTACTTTTCACTAGTACCATATAGTGTTATGCTATTCAAAAATGCATGTCAAAATTTTATTTCGATAGTTCGCTTGATTGAGTTCTCCTTGATTTAAAGTTGTCTGCATTATTACTGCTGGTCGGTCAACATTGCCTCGCGGGAAATTGCAGACTCTCCGCCAATGTTTACTTACGTTTATTTACTTTTCACTGTACGATCAGATGTGAAAAATTAATAATTTTCTATTTCACAGATCGACTGTCGAGTGTGTAGTTATTAGAGGATATCGCTTGCTTTGTGCTCTTTACCTGCATCTAAAAGAATCAGTTTAGATCATTTTTAAACGTATATATGAGATGAAAAAGAAATAATGGAGAAAAATTGTATTAAATGGGAACAATGCAGGTCCACTGAAGACTGGCTGAGGTTCCAGGAGCACAATACTTGGAAGGATACTTTTGATAACAATGGATATTTGGTAAGTCATATCAGTGCAACCGATCATTTGATATCTATTCAATTTATTGCAAAATCTACATTATGAAAAGGACGTGCGTCCTTTAATAACATATTGTGATTAATATTCCTGAATTAGACCTCTTCTGAATTGTTTAAACTGAAGTTTAGAGTTCTACACAACCAATTAAAAGTTAATACCCATGCATAATGAGATATTTAAATATGTATTTTTACCTAAATTCCATGTTGCTCAAATAAGGCATCACTGCATTTATTCAGGTAATTGACGACATTTTAAACGAGACTGAAGTTTCAATATACAGATCGCTTTATGATCGATTCTTATCGGGAGAAATAAAGGCAAATTCTCATCGACATGATCTTGGTTCACATGCAGAGAAGAGGGTAAGATTTTCGTTTTTTTTTTCATTTACATAATGCATTAAAATTAGTGTCAAGAAATGTTCAAAGTAGCCTATTTATTAGAGCTTGGTGTAAACCAGGAATCCTGGATATTTAGCCACCTTTTTTGCGATTTTTTTCCTAATTTTTTTTTCAACAAAAATGTTTTTTTTTTTCGATTTTTTTCTTTGTTTGAAAAATTGAACCTAACCATCCTAAACATGAAGCTAACACTACCCTAATACTTACCCTTATCCTAATCCTAACCCTAACTCTTACCCTGAAGCCTATCTCTAAACCTAAGATTTAAAAATTTCGAGAAAAAATGTTGGCTAAATGTCCACCACTGCAATTATTGGCTAAATGTCGGTTGGCTAAATGTCCGGATACCGTAAACCAGACTACCTGGTGTTCTAACTAATTTTGCTCCAAGAATATTGAGTTGAAGAATGCTCTACCGATAATTGTATGGAAACCTATATTTCATGCTACAGCCATTGTCACTGGAATCAATGTTGAAATACTTTGATCTATACGTCCACATACTATTGAAAGATTTATTGTATTTGTTCTAATAACAATTCAATATCGCCCTGTTTTCAATCCAGGTTGAAACTGCAGAAAACATTTGTCAGATTATGTGGCCTTCTAAGTTCGTTCCAAATCTTCAACAAGGTCCATTTCACCAAAGAGCGCTAAAGTGCTGTCGGGTCATCCTTGGAGATGATTTGGAATTTGATTTTGACATGCTTATTTGCAAGGTATGATTGGGATAAACAGATTAGAACATTTTATTCGATTTAAGCAATATAATTCATGTAATGTTTTCAAATATTGGTAACCAATCACGTCTGCTAGGGAGAGAGATAGAGAAATGCCCCTTTCACAATACGGTAGATCTACGGTATAATTGCCGAAGAACTGCCTATTTACAAAGTAAAACTTCCCAAATGCTTATTTGCCAATAATCACGACGGTATTTCTACTTTGCAAATCAGCATTTGCCAAGTTTAACTTTGTGAATAAGCAAAACTTCGTCAATCCTACCGTAGTTCTACCGTAGTGTGGAGGGGGTAAAGGAGTAAGTCGGCATACTATTTTACTACGTCCCTCTTTAATTTAAGTGTTTTTACTTTAGTGTAATCGATCGTGTAATCCAGCCTTTGGCTCGTGATTTGTCGCATACACATAAAAAAATAGTCTACTGAACATGCGATTAATCTTTCTTAGTTAAATAATCAAATCTTAGTAATATCAAATATATTCAACCCAATAATGGTTGAAATATGCGTCGCAAATATGCTTCCTCTACCAGTAAATATTAAAGTGTGATTTACTTTCCCTTCTTCATAGGCACCATTCACAGACACCATAACTCCATGGCATCAAGACGAATCTTATTGGTTGGACTTACCTGATAAAAGAGCGGTATCTGTCTGGTTGTCTCTAGACAAAGCAACAATTGACAACGGATGCATGCAATTCGTATCAGGTTCTCATAAACACCAAGTAAGGCCTCACAAACCCGCAGGAGAGGGACACCACGCATTATGTTGTGAAGCGTCAGAGGTAATCAACTAATTGTTATTGAATGACTATCATTGATTCATGATTCGTTTGATTATATTGAAGCGGAGACAAAGTAAAAGAGGGTTGTCATACTACATGTTCTCAGTTGTCAATGCCTATTATCAGTAGCCTACTAACAGAAAATCAAGTGCCCCTACTTTTTAAAATTTCCATTTCCCATGGTCATCAATAATTATATATTTTGGATCGAACCACAGTCACGAATTATCTCCGGCCTTTGCTGACCGACTGAAGGCTATCAGTATGTTTGATTTTATTGGTAAAATATGGGCGACTTAGCAAGCATGTGACTGCATCAGAAATTATGCATGAATAATTCCTTCTTGCCAACTGTGCTGTACTGACTCATACTCATACTCATCACAGAGTGAATTTACTCCTGCTCCTCTTTTCCCCGGCGGTTGTACACTTCATCACGGTCGGACAATTCATTATACTCGAGGAAACAGAACTACATCTTACAGGAGAGCTATGATCATGAACGCAAGGCCTGGCTCGATGATAACAATGGAAAGAGAAAGGGGATTTGATCACGGCAAAGATCAGGTATTTCCAGTCTTTAATGGTAAAGCTATGTAACCACAAATGCAGGTCAATCCCCTATTGTAGACATAGAAAAGAGAGTCGACATAGGTATATGTAAGCCCGTCGTAAAATGGGAAAGCAGAAGGTTTTGCTGTAGGAAATAAACATCCCCCCTTTTCAAACTTCTTTAATAACCCTTGCACAGTTTTGTTAGCCCATAACGACTTACGTATATCCTGTTTTCAGGGAGTGGATACTATTCTTGGTGAAGGACAGGGACATGAAGACAAGGATGGAATAGCTTGATTTCTAGTTATCTGATCACGTGATTTGACATGTTGTTCATTAAAAAATATTTTTGTGACAAATTATTAATTGAATATATGATGTATACTATAGAATTCTAGAATTTCATTTGAAGGAATAGTATATAAGCGTATAAGATATTTTGACGTTGGTAACATTGCGTAATGCTTTGTACACCTACACACCACGCCTCTTGCTACAACGATGACGCACGCTTGATGAACACCTCACTTCAATGTACGCCGTGTTCACCCTTGAGCCTTGATATACAAGTTCAGCATGTGTACAAGCCGGCATGGTCGCTTCATGCGTCCATATATAGGCCGCTACGGCTTTCCGGCGGATCGATGGTAAATATGATAAAGCAATACATCAAACTAATTGTTTCATATATTTCACGTTTTGTATGTAGATCAACATTTTAAGGGAATATTGGAAGAACAAATCGAATTTGTAATATGAAGATGTATACGAATCAAATCATTCAAAATTCCTCAACTGCAAGGGAACACCTTCACAATGATTATACCTGTTTTGCAATTTCGACATTGTTAGAAAAAACACCATTCGCCGCCAGGCATGCAGAAAGATACGCGCGAACGTAGCTTGAAAAGTAGGGTTCAAATGTCACAATTATTCGAGCGTAACGCACTGGGCCCTTGTTCTCGCGTTTTTGGTTCGATTTTGGTCTCGTTGTACATCCGATGTTGAATAATTGTTGTCAATTGGTCAAATCTAATTTACGGAGTTACGGATTTTGTTTCTTATTGATACAAATTACTATTAGTAAATTTAGTACTAGTTAGGTATGAGGGTTAGGGTAGGCTCAGGTAATAGATATTTAGATGTTAAATCAGTCTGTCAGTAAGTAACTTATGGAATCCATAAAAATCACTACGTAAATCCGTATATTAGTGAACCTGTTACTTTAGGTATTTGAAATAGTATAGTATATTGTGAGTCATTAAAAAAGAATTGCGAATCCCAAAATTTAGGTGAATTTAATTTGGGTAAATTGAAGTGTACTTAGTAAAACTTCAGTCCGAGCCCTCCCAGCTATAGACGCAATGTCCGCACTAATAATCACGGATAATATAGTTAGGGTTAGGGAATAATATATACATTTTTTATCCCATTTGCCGTTTATTTTTGTCATTTTTTGTCACGCTTCAGTGCTGTTTCTAACAGGGGGCAATATGTGGAGGATCATCATTATTTTATTATTAATCGGTAATTTTTTTTCTTTTATTTTCACCAATAGCATCATAATTACAATGTCTGGTTTAAGTGCATTAGCCTCTTATGATCTATCTGACGAGGATGTTGACAAAATGGAGGATTCTGGAGAGGGAGCACACGAGCAGGAGGAGATCAAAGAAGAACCCAAATTGGGAGAACCAAAAAAAGAGATTGAACTCCACCAGAGGGAAGAAATTTGGGAGGATATTCCTCCCCGACATGAAAATGAGGAGGAGGAAGAACCAGAGGGTGGGGAGGACGCCATTAAGGATGTTGAAGATCTTTCTATCATCCACAATGACAGCAGTGATGAAGCAGCCGCCGGGGGCAAAAGTAGCGAAGAGGAGAATGATACCGTCAGTAGTTTGGGAAGTGCAATGAGGATTGAACCAAAACTCAGGTCCAAAAGAAAAAGTTCCGAAAACGCGACAGATTTGGCAAAAAAATTGCGTTCAGCTTCGTCGGACGAAGTCGTTATCCCCCCCGAACCAGAAGGTCAATGCTCAGCTAGTTTGCAAAATAAAATTTCCAGATTCTTAGATCGGAAAGCAAAATATGGTGAAGATTTGAATCTTAATATTCAAGCTCGAAAAGACTTTAGAAACCCAAGTATTTACGAGAAATTGATCCTTTACTTGGGGATCGAAGAATTGGGGACAAATTTTCCCCCAGAAGATTACAATCCGAAAGTATGGAGAAAAGCACCTGCGTACGATGAGCTAGCGAGAGCACAGAGAGAAGATATGAGTAAGAGGGAAAAAGAGAAAAAAACTAAGGTTGAATTTGTGACCGGGACTGTTAAGAAACCACCGGGGGCAACAGGGAGTGGCTCAGGGGACACAGGTAAAAAATCAAAATGGGACCAACAGGTCAATGTTTTAAAAGTCTCCGCAGAGAGAAGTTCAAGTTCTAAACCGACTGTGATATCAGCAGTAGGGACGATAAAGAAGACAAAATCTTAACCGACAATACGTATTGATGAAAAAATACAAATTTTGTACTAAATTTTACTGCCTTAAAACGTACGGACAAAAGTCTACTTTGGTTAGATTGAATAGGTTCATACGCCTGACTTAACTACCTTGTTTCCAAATTGTGTCAAAGTATATTTGTATTCATGTTTATTTCTAATGTTAAACATCTGTATTGAATGCTTGATGGTAAAATTATAGAACTTGAACGTTCATTTTAATATTATTCATTGCCAATATGTAGTTTAAGTGGGAATTTTGACTGGATACATTTTTTCTTGTTCCAGCAATCCAAATGCACGTTACATCATCACAGAATCTATAATTGAGTGAGTTTCAAAATTTATTATGATTCATTCCGGTTACCAATTGTTTGTGTCATAGTTGATTTTTTTGGAAGATGCAAAAAGTGTGGCAGTAAAAATTTGGATGTTTTGCATGTGTATTTAACTAGAATATACATAATTTTCATGTCTTTATGAGTTTTCTTTCAATTTATTCATTCCATAGCACAATTCACTTCATATTAATGTATATACTTTTTCCAGAGTTCTTGATTTCAAATAGTGATAAAATGTTGACCATTTGCTTGTGGTAGCCAGAAAACTAAAATTAATGAGGAGCCAACTACTTGCAATGTCTGCCGGATGCCTTGGTGCCATGGCATCTGCCACGGGAAAGCTTGGCATGGATGGTGAACATGTCACCGCATTTTGCAACTGCGTCACGAGAGTGTTTTACGATATTTCAAGCGACGAGATGGAATTAATTCTATCAGAAGATGAAATTTTTGTGACTCAACTCGCAACCATTGTAATACGTGGTCTTCTTCTATTATTGACGTTTTCACTTAACGCCGTAATGTGGAGTTTGTTTATGGAATCGATGCAAAATTTGAACTCGGGCGAAGCAGTCGTCCTAAACACTGGAACTAACATCATTATTTCTGCAGTTTTTGGAAGTCTTATATTCGGAGAAGTACTGAGTTTTTTGTGGTGGGTCGGGGCTTCATTTATATTAGCTGGAATGGTCATCTTGCAATCTCCATCCGACATTGACGGGAAGGTACAAAAATTCAGATTAAAAAGGACTGATAAAGTGAAATGATGAAAAAATATTGACTTTTCAATTATAAATTTTTCTTTTTTATTGCTTTATTTTAAATATAGCTTCAAATTTTACACGATACTTTTTGTTGGAACAAATTTCATGTTTAGGATGGTATCCACTATCCAGACCTTTAGGCAACGGACATTTCTCCAGCATTCAAAAAATGATATCTTATAGTAAGGGGTTAGTGACACAAAAAAATATGTGGGCTTCCTATCATTAATGTCCCATCTGTAAATAATGGTGAAATGTCCGTTGGCTAAATACCCCAAAAGTCAAAGTTGAAGTCACAAAATATGAAGTCACAAAGTTAAATCAAGTGTAACTCTTTTCCTGTTCCTTATTTCTTCAAGATAGGGTTCAATTTTCAACTAAATGTCTCAATCTTTCTTACCTTGTTAATTAAGGTAAGATGATCTTTGCAAAATCATTCAACAATGTGTTACGGATGGCTAATTATAATAAGCAATTAACTTAAATTTTATATTTTCATTTTGATTATATTTTTTTATACTTAAACTTTTTTAGTAAAAATATTTTTATTGAATTGGAAATTAATCATAACCAAACTATGTCCACGATGTGTTATGCGTGGGTCATTATATTAGACAATTACCTTGGCAATTTTATTCTTCCATTTTTATGATTTTTTTAATACTTTAAAAGAATTTAGTAAATTAGAAATGATCGGAACCGAACTATGTCCACGATGCGTCATGCGATGCCTGAACATTGACGATAATGAATTGATGAAAAAGGCAGAGAAAGAAATAGAATTGGAACTTGTGAAACGATGGCCAAGTTTGGTTTTGGCTGACAATACAAATGGTGACATAAAGACGGAGGAAAATGGACTGAAAGCACATTGTAAATCGTGTCTTGGACTTTTACGAGATGAAAGTTTA
The DNA here is from genome assembly GCA_031471845.1 of Boltenia villosa. Lineage (NCBI taxonomy): Eukaryota > Metazoa > Chordata > Ascidiacea > Stolidobranchia > Pyuridae > Boltenia > Boltenia villosa. The sequence goes on along the minus strand of JAUELA010161067.1, from coordinate 3,858 downwards.
AAAGATTGGTTGGATGCCATCGTTCAAACTATCAAAAAAGAGAAATATATATTTAAGAATTTCAAATTACTGATTTCTCAACCAGTCCAGTTCCTATTCTTTGAGAAGTACGTCCTGATGAAGTATAAAAAGGAAATTGATTCATTCAGTCGGCCGGGAATGAGGTTGGAAATCAAGGATATAATTAAGGTAGATGGAGGAAGAATATTCATCGTTAAATAGATGGGAAAATACCAGTTATTAGTCTGTCTGCTAAAGATGCTATGTCCTAACTAATAATCACGGATTATAATATATAACATAGTTAGAGTATAAAATTTTTTTATCCCATTTGCTTTTTTTTTGGCATTTTATTTTTATTTACCATTTTTGTCGCGCTTTAGTGCTCTTTCTAAGACGGACTGATAAACTGGAGTATCATCTGGAAAATATACTTTTTCATTTTAGTCGTTTTGAAAACTGGTCAGAATATAAAAATATGGCAACGCGCTAAAACCAATGGAATGATTCTTTATAACATTGCCAGATAAAAAATATTCACCTGCTATTGAATGTTTTAAATTAATTTTTGAAACTTTTTCCCTCATCTCATTCCCATTCAAGATGATATAAAAATTTCCAAACTTTACTTCTGAGAAATAAAAAAGTAATTAATTTATTTAACATTGAGAAAGTCGTATTAATTTAGGATAAAGGAGAAGCAATGTTCACTAGAAATTACTCTGGCATAAATGTATCCAGCATTGATAAAGCTGAACGTATAAAAAGCATTGGAAAAATTAGTAATCTTGTGGGTGGGATTTAGATTCGCTTGGGATTTTTTTTTTCAAGACGTCATTGCTGTGATAATGTTCGTCATTTCAGATTGTCCTGGAGCCCAAACTGCGAGAAATTCTCGCTGCAGATCCAGTTGTAAATGAAGCAGAATTGAACATCGATCTAGTTTATAAACACGAGGAGAGTGAGACTCGCATGCTGCCAAGAATCGAGGAGAAATTTCCGACTTGTTTTGTAAAAGCAAAAAGACAACTAGAAAAAATGACAAGGTAAAAATTCATTACAAATTTTTTTATTTTATTTTTTTTTAAAATTAATCCAACACATTTTCCGGAGGAGTTTAGCGTTGCCAGTCACTAACCCACGTCAGGGTGAACATGAGTATTTTTTATGCAGGAAAAGGGCGAGAAACGACCTCACGATCTTCACTCTGGCATCCATCCGTAGTGCTTCCGAAAGAATGGGACAGAATGATTTGGAAGAACTTCTAGAGGAAAAATATTACCAACAGAAGGTTACATTGGATGAAATAAAGATACAAAGAGCATCAATCTTCGTAGCTGGAAGGTGAGCCATTGCTGTTGATATTGTTTTGCAGAAGAATTATTTGACGGATAATCTTTATCATCAAATACTCAGAAATTAATGATAACTTGATAATTCAACTTGTGTATTGTCCCAAAGGCTAGTATAAACGGATTATTTTAGACTATATGTGCTCTATCTTCTCAATTTTTCCTCGTCTTCTCATCTCCCACTACTCACAAAGAGTAGTTTCTCTATGGGAGCAAAAAATCTCTCGGAAATAGTTGTTCGAGAGAGACAAAAATGGCAAGCTCGCATTTATAAATGAACTCATTTCGATTTGACTGTCGAGCAATACAATATACTCTTGATTTATTAAAATACACTAGAGAAGAAAAAACACGCCCACAGTTTTATTTTTCTTTTTCGCTCTTTTTTACGACCCTTAATAATGTCAAATTTCATTCAGATACAACAAGTATTCAAGAAATCTCTCTCAGACTCCATGGATCCTGGACGGAGAGAGAAAGTCGGAAATGTCAGTGCAAGTAAGTAAGATGTGAACAAAGGTTCTGGGACAAGGTCGACAGACATTCTGTCAATGTAACATAATGCAGTCAACAAGGGACATTTATATTAATATTATACTGTATTCAAAATGAGATTTATTATTGGAATAGAACTACCATATTTAAATAATGACGTGTACAAGGAAATGCATGTAAGTGTTCGATTAAAATTTACACAAACTGTAACATTTGGGGCATTTGGAAAAAAAAACATCTTGCATTTGTTCTTGGTCACTTGTTAATAAAAGATAATGAGATGCACTTTAAACTCCGGTTCACGTCCTATAGTTAGAGAAGCTACTACGTCCGCACTAATAATCACGGATAATATATAACATAATTAGGGCTAGGGAATAATAAAAATTACCCCATTTGCCGTTTTTTGATGTTGCCATTTTTCCTCTGTTTTGTAACGTATCTAGCTGAGGGGACGTGGAGCATCACCGATGCACTTTTAAAAGATGAGAAAAGTAAAACTTCAGTTAGCAATTAGTGCAGTTTCATTTGAACTTGATTCCCGGGATTCAGTGGGCTGTCCATCATTGCACAACATATACAAATGGTGAATAGGAATGTTTCTTATTTAATACTTGTCATCACAGGAGTATATCTGCGAGCCGATCATGAGAAAGTTTTGCGCCGACTCCAACAACTTTTCTTCTTCCGGACGTGAAGATATCGATGTCCGTATGCTTGGGAAGGGAAGACCTTTTTTGGTTGAATTTTTCAATCCAAGGTGAAATTTTTAATATTTATGATTTAAGTATCACAGTTAGGGATGGGCATTTTCGAATCTTGAAAGTTGAAAGATCCGAATCCGAATATTTTTTGCAGAATCAAATCGAATCTGAATCGAATCAGGCCTTCTAACAAAAAAGTAGCAGATGCTAAGATTTCACTTTATCAATCACAAAAGGGCAGATCAGATGGGCTTTGATCTTAATGAAGTAGACTAAGAAGTGAATAATCTACTACGGAAAGTGACAAATTTCTCAAAGTATGAAGTAAAAGAAAAGCATAGTAGCACATCAAACGATTCCTTGGAAAGTGTAAATATGGGGAATCTGATATTAATATAGAACTAAAAAGTTTTTTGGTTTTAGTGCAACATCATAATGAGAAATTTACTAGAAAAACACACAAAAAAAATTGAAATTATTTTTCCGAATCTTCGAATCGCTTTTTCCGATTAGAATCAAAGGCGATTCGAATCGGACTCGATTCTAGGTGCCCATCCCAAATCACAGTACTATATCAAGGAAGAACTTTCCCGCCCAAGCATTTAAGCATTTTTTCCCAGAGCGTAAAGCTTAAAGATTGATAAAATATTTTGCTTTTCAGAACTTTTTTCTCATCACCTGATAAAATGAGGTCTTTGGAATCAGAGATTAACGAGAGCACAAGTGAAATCAAGATAAGAGATTTACAGGTAAAAGCACTATATACCAAGAGTTGTGAGATATCGGCAAACTATATTACATGAAAACATAACTGGTTATATAAAAACGTTTGTAAAATATATTTTTATATATATTGCATATGACTTTATCACACATTTCACTTTTGCCTTTATTCTTTCATGGTAACGTGAATCTTTTTACCATTGAATATGCTTCATGCTTATTATGATTATGAGTTGGCGAAAGCTTACATGATAAAATCTTTAGCTGTATGCTAACGACACCCTTCTTTTCCCTTTTTTGAACTCAAACATGAATAAATAAGAAGTTGGCTACATCAGAAATAAATCAGGAGTCGTACTTGGTCTATTTTACCGACTCCGACTCCTCTAGAAATGAATTTACTTCCAACTCCACAACCATGTATGATTGTCTAGACTCTAAATCAGGGGTTCTTAATCTTTTTCGTGCCATGACCCACTGTCGCTCTGCATGATGACACGGTGACTCTCAAACATTTTCTCCAAAAAATCACCATTTTTACATAATATAACTGATGATCACTTCACTTTGAATTTTGTACCAAC
>JAUELA010160956.1:0-13542 GCA_031471845.1 Boltenia villosa | reverse complement strand
AGAAAACTTCGAAATATTTCTTAACTTACTTTCTATATTCATGTGGAACTATATTCTTTCTGACAAACTTCTCTGTATCTCCACAAACCACACATTTATTTTCCTTCTCATATAAATAATAATCTCGATCATTGTCAGGTCGGCCAGATGGTTCAAAGTATAGTCGGACAGTGAATGGATCATCACAGATGAGTTCTAGAAGAGAAACATATAATCAATATATAAAATAATAATATTTCATGTGTTGCTTCTTTAGATAAAATATTAAATTTAAAAGTGTCCGTATTTACTTTACACCAAAAGTCTTTATTGGTAAATTTTGATGTTGTACGTTCACAAATATTGACTGCAGCAATCATTAGTGTGTATGAGAGGCCGTAGTCAAATAATCATTACAAACTTTGTGGCTGTATCACAGTTATTCTCTCTAGGGTCGTGACCCACTGGACCCACTGGGGGGTCATTAAGGGTTTTCTAGGGGGTCATGAAAACCTCCTGAATATGTAAAACTTACGCTGCCAAACAGTAACCATTATTATTAAGTCGTGTTCACATGTAAATAATTGTGTTCAAGTTAAGTATCGTGTTTTGTTAATATTTTTGACTTAACTTTGTATCTAATTCTGATGTTAATTCATGAAAATTAAATTTTGATTGTATTAGCTTTGATTAAATTAAATACTTATTAACTCAATGAATGATAGGGGGGTGATTGTTACTTGCAAGTGGAACAGGAGGGGGTCACTGGTCCAGGGTGGTTGAGAACCACTGCTGTATCAAATTAAAACAAATGAATAAACCAATTGGACAAATCAAAATCAATCTGATTGAAATCTAAGTTGTAAATTTGTTAAAGCATCCATGTACATCATGCCTTTGCAGTAAGTAAAACACATCCTGTCAATTCAAATTTTTAGCTCTTCATACCTGAATTATATAATATTCAGACTCTATGCTTCATTTCAATTATTATTCTGATTACTCGAAAGATGGGCTTGTAGAAGTTTCAGAATAAGCAAATATGGTAATCTTCCAGATGTTACCTCTCAGTGATATCTTTTCTCTCCAGCCTAACAACGGTACGCCAACTATCTGATTAATACCTAACCCTAACCTCAACCCTAACAGTGTGAATTTAACATGTGATTTAGACTGTAGCGGTGAAAAGTGATGTTTACTGCAAATATTAAAGTTTATGAAAAAAGGAGCTGCAACAAAAATATGTCACCATAAGACAATCTACAGTAGAAACCAGCAACACAAACCTGCAAGATTTTTATCCATGTACCATAAAGCTTTCTTTCTGTCGCACGTTGATAACAACTGACCATCTGGTGCTTGCAGTCGACAATTGTCGTACAGTGGTTGTTGTCTGCGAACAAATTTGACTTTCAGCAAAATTTAAATTCTCACTTATTTAGCAGGGAGAAAGCAATTTGCCAATATCAACTGAGTGAATGAGGTGATCCATGTTTCAGAACATTAACACTTCCACAAGTTACTGTTCGATTAAACAAAAAATTTCACGATAAAATTTCAACCTGTATCTTCATTCTTCAATACAACTTCTCAAAAGAAGTAACTCATTTTCAAAAAAAAATGTTGCCCACACATTGAAGTAGTAAGAGTTCACCTTATAAGAAAGAATCCAATCACCACAAAGCACCACTTACCCTACACCCACCTAGTCGAATGTGGTTTGATAGATTTGAACAGTTTTGGATTCTTTGGGATCCCCTGTGTGCTCATTTGAGTGTTGTTGTTTGATTTTTTTCCCGGAGAGTGAAGTTTCTTTCGTTCTTTGAATGGGATATCAACAATACCTTGGATGGAGCCACAAATCATTGTCCAGACAATGTTTTGGGCGGCCTGATACCAACACAAGGTGAAATATTGATTTATAATATCTATCTACATATAAAGTTGCATCTTGCAATGTCATTATTATAATTAATCATATAGAATATTTTATTCAATTAGTAATTTTTTAGCTGAATATATGTATTTCATATTTATTTTATTGTATGCAAAGTTAATTAACAAGATATTCATTTACTTGTTTACTAATCCTTGTTTTATAATTGTATACATCTTATATTTAGAAAAAAAAAAAAAAAAAAAAGCAATGCCATAAACCATTTACTTGGTTTTAGTGTCATCTGTCATGCCATATTTTTCTATACTGACTGATGTTTTAAAAAGTCATTGATTTTAAATCACAAAAAAATAAAATTTCACCGATCTATATTGGAAGAAATAAACAATTTTGTGGATGAAAATACAGTTCCGAGAAACTCAATGATATTTTTATCTACCTGGTCAATATCTTCTTTTGACGGTGGATTTCGAACAAACGTCTTTTGCAGAAGTACTTCAAATATACGCAGTGCAGAAAATGCATCATATGCTGAATAGCTTATCTATAAGAAGTAAAACACATTTACTAAACAGTTTTTTCATAGTGATATGATTTCATTCAGTAACTTGCAGAATTATTTGAAAATCAATCAAGCTACTTCGGATCCGTCCAAATTATTTATTTTTTATTGTATTGTTCTAAATTGACAAAATAAAATGTTAATTTTGTCCCGGTCCGAGGTGAATATTTGCGTGACGTCCAGCATTGCTCTTGATGATCAGGCAATACTGATACTGAAATGACGAGTTTGTTACCAGTTTGTCACGAATCTGTCACCAATAATAATTATGCAATGTGCTTTATCGTTTCAAGTGTAGCATCGGTTAAAATTTCATGAAAGTTTATTAACTAGCACGTTCAACAGCCAAGTTTAAATGCTGACCATTTAACAACCCTAATTCGAGCACAGTCGTTTCAAAGTGCCCCTTCCTGACAACACCACAGTCAAAAAAGGTACCTAGAAAGCAAAAATCTCACTAAATGCCAGCTGGGCTAGGCATCATCTTACATCAGTATATAAATTCTATATATCATAAAATTCACAATTACCTGTTTCTCTGTCAATGTATCTATTTCCCAGTCACTACATCTCAAGTAAAATGATTTGTTCAGCTGGATTCCAACCAATTCTTCTGCTAAAGACTTGAGCCCTCGGGCCCTGTGACAAAATGTGATCAATAATAAATAAATAATAGCAAATCACATTAAAACATTAAAAAAGCCAGGTATGTTTTTCGTGTGGTGGTCTTGATACTATGAGATATCTAACAAAGCATTAACATTCATACATAGAAATAAAAAATGCAAATCTGAAGGTTTCCAGGAAAATTAGTTATGAGGGAAATTGAAGGCTCCAGTCTCCACACTAACATTATTAATTTCAATATCATCATGCAAATTCTTCTTCCAGCAGGACGACAGTGTCAATAACTGATACTGTGTTCGTGATGGGTTTCATCCGCATCAAGGAGCAAGCTTGTGATCTGGCTGGGTCAGATCAGCCAATACGATATGGGCTTTCCAGTTAAAGTAGCGGTTCTTAATCTTTTACCTGCCATGACCCACTGTCGCTCTGCATGATGACATGGTGACTCTCGAACATTTTCTCCAAAAAATCAACATTTTTACATAGTATAACTAATGTTCTCTTCACTTTGAATTTTGTACCAACTAATAACATTAATAAACGCAAATCTTGAGCAGTAGAAAATCTTACATATTGTAAGTCGTAACAATTAGACTGTCTCATCCAGGGGTAATGTATTTTAGTGGGATTAGTCACTCTTTTATTAGTTAAGTAATAAAAACTACTCAAGTGTTCGTGACCCATCAAAATTCTTTCTGTGACCCACTTGGTGGGTCATGACCCATAGATTAAGAACCCCTGAGTTAGAGGGTACAGCTGGAATTTTCATCAGTACTTACTCTGTTATCTGATATCTTGCAGCCATTGCTCTCAAATCCAAGCATCCTTGCACTGATATTCCATAATCACTCAACAATTTATTGCCATCTTGTAACGAACCCACACCAACCTGAATAATAGATATCAATGAAAAGAATTACAAAAAATATTTCGAGTACAGCTTTGTTATAGAAACAGAATAACACGAATTCAAAAAAAAATGAAAGTTAAACTGCGTTACTGAGTTATTGCCGTTTTTGATGATGTATCATATTTATTGATTGATGTATCATATTTACCCTCGGATTCACCGGAAAGCCGTAGCGGGCTTATACATGGATGCATGGTGCGACCATGCCGGCTTGCGAGCATGCTGAACTTAGTTTTGGGGATGGCGGGTGCATTTCAAGAAATCTTTATTAAAACTCATTGTAAAAACTGGACAATTAGATCAATGGGAATTATACAGATTTTAATAAAAGAATTGAAAATTCACCTTCAAAACTGATTTGTTCTTTAAAACCTCTAAAATTTCTTTTGGAAGAGAGCCGTTGAGCTTACAAAGTCTGAAGAGGTAACAGCATCCATTTGATGTCGCCAACTGAAGGAGAGCAATTGGATTAATGGTTGAATCTGTCGTTGTCCATTCACAATCAAAACCAATCACTTTGACCTGTTTTCAAATAAGCAGTACAGTAGGTCAAATTATAGTTATCTTCGATTATAGTTATTTTCTATTTTGATTTCAATTCACTAAAGCAGTTTCAAGGCCGTAGGGATAAATGACATTTCTAAAAACAAAGGTCAGGTAAACACTGTTACAATCGATATGAAAATATTGCCCGAAGGAGTCTGGGACGGTAAAAATTTCTTCAGAAATTTTCTGACTAAGACTCCACCCAACTTCAAATTTGTGACTGCCACGCCTCCCAAAGTTGTCCGAATCTGCAGTCCCGACCGAGTAGGGCTGTTATTTTCATCATTTTCATAAACGGTTTACTGGTATAAAATCTTAACAGTCAACCTTTAATTGTACACTTCTAATGGTGGATATTTTAATAGTGATATTTATTAGGATACTAGTTTGGATACTACAATTTGTCTGAAATTGTTCTAAATTGAAGAAACAAAATAATTTTTTAATCATTGTGCAATACTGATACTGAAATGATGAGTTAGGCTTGTGGATTATCGTTTAAAGGTTGCATTGGTTAAAATTCTATACGAGTTCAACAGCTAAGATTACCGTTGACCATTTAACAGCCCGAGTCCCAAGGCAGGCAGAGAAGAACACACTCAGTTTCTTATTCATCTGATTTCAAGCTATCATGTACGGATTCACAATATATTTACATTGACGTAATTGACATGCAATTAACTGATCAGACCATAAACAATTAGGTTCTTACTTCATTTACATCTTTCAAAAACTTTTTGATGATGTCATCAAAATCACTCTCTTTAGTAATGATGTCAATCGATGTTGGAACCTTTGAATCTGTGTGAGTGAACGGCCAGCATTCTGCTTCTGAAACTGAGCTCAACACAGAATAGTTGCATTCGTTGAAATGCGGCTTCAAATGTTTCCAAAATATGCTTGCAGCAATTGCTCCAAATGCTGAGCCTCCCAACAAAAAGCAAACTTCCCTTCGATTCATTGTGCAGATATGTGAAACATTTACTTGCCTATATGAATTAACTGCATTGAAATACACAAGAAATGTACATTATACATTGATAATTGAAAGATCCAGCAAGATCAAAACTGTTGCATTACCACGTAACAGTTTTCGAGATACTCAATTCTTATACACAACATGAAATCGAAAGAATGTGTATGCACTTGTCAAGATCAGCGGTCCCTATATTTTCTTTGTATATCAAAAGTATATTGTGACATCATACGTATTTAATATGCCAGGCAGTTTGGAAGGAGGGTTAGGTAATAGATATTTTTATAGGGTCTGGTGGACTGCCTTTTTTACCGATTAGGTATTATGTCATATTTATTGTTTACTTATATATAATATTTCTTTAAAAGCAATAATCACTCTGGTCGTGCAACTTCGGAAAAGATAATCGTGTCTACTCAACCGTGATGTTATGTCGAAAGCGTTCATCACTCGGGACCACAGTAAAATGTAGGAACCATAGAACTTGGCAAGTGCCTAAATTTGTAGCTTACACCATCCATACGAAGAGAAACATAGTTTTATATACTTTTATACAGAATTAATTTGAATAATAAACACATTAGGTACAATTTATTGCTGTCAATTATCGAACCAAATAGATTAGCCCCAATGTTGTTGTTCAAAATTTTTCAAATTTTTTAATGTTGAAAAATAACAAATTCTATTCATCTCTATCTATTATGCTCAAAATGTTATTCAATTGGTTAAATTTTTAAACCAAGCAAAAGTTGTCAAGAAAACAGGGAGGCAATATAATTTTGTACAAATTTATTCACACATATCTTATATAGCTTATGCTTTCTCAATGAAATATGAACAATTCACCATCGATTTTGTGTGAACGCAAAAACATTGTCTAGTTTTCATTTGCCTTGAACCAACGATCATTATTTATTTCTTGATTGCTTTTTTAACTTTTTTTTTCAACAAATCAATGTCCACATCATCACTTTTCCTCTTATTTGTTTTAACTTTATCATCCACGGAATTTTTTGATGTACTGACTTCTTTCGGAGGAATAAACGCTTTCTCTCTCTTTTGCTTCTGACGCACGGCAGATTCAACTTCTTTTGCTTTTCTTTCTTCCCTCTTTCTTTGTTTTCTCTCTTGCTCTTTGAGAAAGTACTCACCAGATGCGATCTCTTTGTCCATTTTGCTCTCGGGCTGAGGAGGAGGGAATGGGGTGTATTCCTTTTCTTTCCTTGGTTTTTTCTTCCTTTTCACATTTTTGCTCTTAAATTTCGGCAAAAATCTCTCCCACGACTCATTCCTCAACTTGTCATCTTTCGACAATTCACGTTTTATCATCAGAGCTTTGATATTATAAACTGGATGAACGTTTTTCATTGTGTCGACAGAAACTTTTCGAACTTCTTTGAGGCCCCTATGAGGGCCGAGGGCAGTTACAGTATTTCCTTGAACGAGAATATAGCATTTTGTAAGAAGCTCTAATGCTTTCAGGGTACAATTGTTTGGCCCGATAAGTCTCTGGCGACGTTTAACGAATCGCTCTCGATTTCGAACAAGCGATCCAATTTTTACAATATCGCATGCTACATTATCGTCAAATATTTTACAAGCGTGCTCATAAGGGACACTTCTCGCCAGCAATTTGATCATATCACGAGCGTTGATTATCGCGTATGGGTCCCAAGTCTTTCTTGTCGTTTTAACGGTCATGGAACCCTCGATTAAATCAAGTTCACATAAAACATCGTAGCCTTTTAAGAAGTTTTTGACAAGAGGCCAAACTTCTTGAAGATATTTCTCCCTATATTTTGGGAACAATGTGGCAAACACACTCTCATCTGCCATGCCTCGCGGGTTGTCTCCTTTTTTGAATTCCGGCTCCTTCCATCCCTCAGGCACAGTGAGAAGATCTTCTTCCTTTCCAGGCTTGTCCATGATTATACAATAGGTTTTATGTCCAATTTTTCAATTTGTAAGTCGGAACAGTAATATTGCAATTTACACAAGAATAAAGAGGCTGAAAAATATGGACACGAAGGTAAAACAATTATAAATAAAATTATTCCCTAACCCTAACAGTAGGAATTTATATTAACAAAAAAACAAACTAACGTCATTTTTTGTTTTTTATGAGCATTAGAAATAAAAAAATAAAAAGTGAGAATGAGAAAGAGAATGAAGAATGGCGCGCAGAGATAATTAGGAAGAGAGAGGATAATCGAGCGGTAACTTCAGGAAGATCACCGGAATTTGACAGTAAATACTATATATTAGATTTGTATACCGCTCTACAACTCTTCTATTAGACAACTTACATGATCCTTCTCTCGCTAGTCTGCTCTAACTTTCCTCTGAGCAACACACATGTAACTCAGGGTTGCCAAATGACCCAGAGATTATTTGCCCATTTTTAATCCAGAAAACGAGCGTCGAAGATGCGCAAAAATGTTTGTCAAATTTTGATCAAAATTTACTTTATTCACAAAGATGATAAAATTTATTTGACAAAATTCAACGTTCCCATATCCGGCCATGGATACATAAACCATCAATAGAAATTCTAAGTTAAAATACATTTATAGGTCAACCCTCTAAACTTGGGTAATTGTCGTTTAATTTTTTTCCAAATTAAGAAAGCATTTAAAGTAAACCCAAGTTTTATGATTTTTGGAAACGTTAATGACCTCTAACTAAGTTAAATATAAGAGAAAATAAAATGTTACAATGTTAGCGACTGATACTGGCGTTTACAAACTCTATTTGGCATCATTTGGATTATTTGGCGACGGTGAGAATTTTTGTCAACAAAATGCGTTGTAAATTTTTTGATGTTGTTATTGTTGTTATGAGGCATTATTAATAAGGTATACCGTATACGTACAAGAGGTTATACCATTCCTACAATTGCAACCACTACAACTATAAATCCTTATGAAAGAGTTATAATTCGTCCACCAATTTCTCACGGAACAGGTGGAGAAACGTATAAAGGAGTGTTGTGCAAAATTGAAATCAGTGAAGTTGTACTTGCAGGACTGTTGTGTCTCTTATGTATTATAAGTTTGTTATTATCATCTCCATACTCACGGATAAATTGTATATAGTAAGCAGTTGCATAGGAAACATATGTTTAATTGAAGTGGTTACTGACAGTAAACAAATGTGATACATTTTAGATGTAGATATATATATATATCTATATAATTTAGATATAGATTATTTATTTATTATATAATGACAATATAATATATTTTCTTGTTCATGATGTTGCCTATTATGTTTTCAAATTGGTTTTGTCCCTTTTATTTCATAAGTTTGCTAGAAAGTTGCCTTCATCTCACCATTGATTCTAGTGATGGGATGGATTTAAAAACGATATCCTACGATTTTACAGAATATTTTACCTTTTTTATGGTATTCATGTCTGTCTCATTCTATTTTTCTAGTTAGTTTGATATAACCCAGTAAATATCTTTATAAACTCTTTGATTATTGTCTTATATTGCACTATGATTTATTACTGTGTCTTGTATATTTAACACTTTTATTTGTATCATTGCACTTAATGAAGATTTTTTTAATGCATGAATTTGTATATTGCGAGAGTATTTGTTGAATTCTGTCTCTTGTGCAATAAGAGGTTTATAAAAAATGATTTTTATTTTTTTAAAAGCCATTCAAAACAATATTTAATGAAATAGATTCAGGATGGACAAATATTCTAAAATAGAGCAAGTTGGCAGAGGAGCTTTTGGGTGAGAAAATTTATAAAAAAAATATTTCTCTTTGCTTTACATCTTTAAAATTACCTTTATAATAATGATCATACATTGAGAAACCAAAACAATATTTTTTAATCTTTTTATGTGCATCCTTTTTTTTACTAAAAAAAATTAAAAAATCAAAATTTGCATACTGATATTCCACTGACATCTATCCATTTTACTTCCAGCACTGTCTATCTGTGCAGTCGGAAAACTGATAAAAAGTTGTTGATTCTCAAAAAGATTCCGATGGACAACATGACAACAGAGGAGAGAGCTTCAGCATTGAATGAAGTACAGATTTTAAAGGTGAATTGGTGTATGATTCCTCATAAAAAGGTGGTTTATCCTAATTCAGGGGGCCCAAGAGTGGTGCTTTAAGACCCTCTTTATTGTATTTTATCGACCAAATATTTTTGGTTATCATGAACTGTAGTGTCACAAACGAAGTTGTGCTACCTAGGAAGTTGAAATACACCCATTTCATGTCTGAAGTTCGAGCCAATAATAATAAAAAGATAATAACAAAAAAATTAATAAAAACGCTGAAGTGAAAGATACTCTGTTTTTAATTGTACTCAATAGCACTTTGACTAATTGCTATGTAGAAAATATTTTGGCATCATTAGAAGGATTAAAAAGATTATCATTATTTTGCAGGTGCTTAATCATCCAAATATCATCCAATATTATGAAAATTTTCTCCACGAAAATGCACTGGTTATTGCAATGGAATACGCGCAAGGTATATTTTTTTCATTTTTCATTCATTCAACCCTATTTTTGCATGTTTTTTTTTCGAATTTAATTTTTTTATTTTGATTTCATGTTTTTTTGTCATTTTACCATCAGGAGGAACAATGCATGATTATCTAAAAAAGCTATCTTCACCACTTTCTGAAGATGTAAGGTTCACTTTTATTTTTGCATGCTTAATATTTTATATTTCGTGATTTATTGTCAATATATAACCTCTAAAAATACGTTAATTGACAACATTTAAAACATTTTCTTCTGCATCTATCACAAATAATTTAAAAAAATTAATTAATGCATGATTGAATGACCCTAATAACTCATATATTTTGAATGTTTAAAGCAGCGTTTCTCCACTTTGGACTGGCAACCCCCTTTTGTTCCCCCCGGAAATTAACAATGACCCCCTATCATTCATTAAGTTAGAAAACGGATTTGATTGAAACCATGTAAAAACAATCCATTTAATTCTCATGAATTAAAATAACTCGCTAGATACAAAATTAGGTTTAAAACTAAGGCACTGGTTTTAGGAAATATATTCAGATTGTATTGTGAAGTTGTTATTTTGATTTTGAAATTTTTTTCTTGTTTTCAGGATGTCCTCAACCTGTTCGTACAAATCGTTGTTGCTCTTCAACATATTCATTCGAAAAATATCCTTCATCGTGATCTGAAAACAGAAAACATTCTTTTGGACAGAAAATGCAGAGTTTGCAAAGTGTCTGATTTTGGAATCTCCAAAATATTGAATACAAAAACAAAAGCTTTCACTGTAAGTCTAAGTAGGTTCTGTACTTTCTCGGATATTTAATGTAGCAAAGTATATTTAGATGTGTCTCAGTAGTGAATAATATCCCATATGGAAAAAAATGATTATTTGGCTCCAACTCTTTTGTCCAACTCATCTTTCCCCCATGATTATTTGTGACAGTTGATGAACTGCCGCTGTGTGTCCGAAATCAACACTAAATATCTTGGTTAGACTAACTTGATTTTCCGTATCAGTATTGCCCGATCATTAAGAGCAAATGCTGAACGCCTCACAAATATTCATGTCAGACCGGGACAAATTAACTTCAACGTAAAAAATTGTTTTTTGTTTTGTCAATTTAGAACAGCCATGTCCAACCCAATTCCATTATTGGGCCAAAAAATTCCACCACTATTTGATATGGGCCGCACAACTCAAAAAGATCAGACAATTTATTGTACATCTAATTAAGTTCAAACCAAATTACAAATATATAAATTATTACAATTGAAACGACCACGCTACATCGGTAATGAAATTTACATTGACAATGCGGTCATAGTTTAATTATAAATTAAAAGACTATTATGAACGCATTATCTTTGCTTATGTTGCTGCCGTATTGGCAAGGACACAGTATACTCTTACAAAATTGAGTGATCAATTGGGCCACACAAATCCTTCGAGTGGGCCGCGGGTTGGACATAGCTGATTTAGAACAATACAATGAAAAATAAATAATTTTGGCGGATCCGAAGTAGTATCCAAATAAAACATCACCAATAAAACATCCACCATTAGAAGTATATAATTAACGGTTGACTTGTAAGATTTTGTACGAGTTAACCGTTTATCAGGGCACAATAGAAAAATTTTGGGACGTCTGTAATTTTGACAGGCTTGGCCAGTCGAAGCCTGTCAGAACTGTTGTTGGCCTGCCAAATTATTTGCCTTAAAAACACTGCATAAATAGGCTTACCTTGCTACTAAAATAACACAAAGGTAGAAAACGGGGAATATAGTGTATATAAATGAAATCGGTTGAATACACACTTGGTGTGCAGAGAGAGTATGTTATTTTCCTTTATAATGCCGCTTGTTACAAAAAGTAAATTGAGGATGTTCATCGTTCGAAAATCAAACTTTTACGTTCATCGTATGAAAAACGAACTTTTACAATTGAGTTATTTTGTGTCCTGTTCTATTTTGCATTGAAAACACAAATATTCCTGCCATTTTCTAGCAGGTCATTCTGAATTTCTGACTGGCATCAAATTTTGACGACTGTCAAAGCCTTCAAATTGCCAATCATTTGACCGATGACTGTCCGTTATTTTGTTCCCTGTTTATGAAGACGGAAATTAACAGCCCTACTTCTCATTCACTTATATTCTTCTTTGCTTAGGTGGTCGGTACTCCATGCTATATATCTCCGGAACTGTGTGAGAGCAAACCATACAATCAGAAGACTGATATTTGGGCACTTGGATGCATGTTGTATGAATTGTTAGGTCGTAGAAAAGCATTTGAAGCAACGGTGAGATTTAGATTGGAATATTTGCAGATTCTGGAGCAGTGTTTTCCAATCTGTGTTTCGACACTTTAGTCGCCAATGGAGTCTAGGTGTGTCGCAAACAGAACGAATTTAACAGAATAATTTTCAATAAATGTAAGTCATTTAATATATAATAATAGCCCAGATTTATCAATAATATAATATTTATTGGCAAATTCAGACATAGCGTAGCGTCAAGGTCAAGGGGGAGAGCTGGAGCGACATTGATATTCTGGCATATGAAGGATATATTAGCAAAGTCGAAGAATTTCTAAAGAAATTGAAATCTTTATACAGTTTTGATTGTCAAAAGGCAGCAAATCGGCATACAGCCAGTGTGATTTCACATTCAATAGGAAATCTATATTTTATTATTCAAGCGAATCTGAAGTAATCCCTCATAAACATCCTATAATTTAACAACGTTGAAGCAATAGCTTCAATCATTGTACTTAGTTCCAAATTAATCAACCCTTCATCTGACCGAAACTAAATCTCACTTATTAACTTAATTTCGAATTTTCCCGCGTTAACTTTTTACTTCATATACAATTTGTATACAATGAGTCGCATGAAATCGCCAACTGAAAAAGTTTGGAAACCTCTGTACTAGAATAACGAATGTACAAATAAAATATATTTGATTCTTTATTTAAAGTTCAGGGGCTTGCTTTATTTATGAATTCCCTGCATGATTATGGTAAGCGGGAAAGTTGAAGTGATCGCAATCCCAATCTGTTCTTGTCCCAATTTGAATTGTTTTTACCCCCTCAAGTGTCTATGACCCATACAAGTCCCCATTGATTCGCCGAAACCTTCTTGACCCACTGGCCTGGGGAAAATTCATGATAAATGTTTGAAATAGATTTTGGTAAAGATATTGCCATACTATTATCCAGCACATCTAGAAGTATATGAATTGAAAGTCATAATCCTTTGGCATAGACCAGGAGTGGACAAACTACGGCCTGCGGCCCACAAGGTCTTCTTGTGTCGACTGTGAACTTCCTCGCAAGGCAATTTCAATTTGTGTGGTCCAGACATTTTCGCACAGAAAAACGTGTTTAACGAGACTAGAATGAGATTTCGAAGCCATGTTGCAAAAGCAAGCACATTTGCTTGAATAATAATTGCGTTTTTATGTGAAGAAAAAAAAAAGTTAGTCCACCCCTGGCATAGGCATTTGTAACATTATGAATCAATCAGCCCTACACTTCAAGTTCTC
>JAUELA010160846.1:0-13544 GCA_031471845.1 Boltenia villosa | reverse complement strand
ACACAAACAAAAATACACACATACACACATATACACATACACACATGCACACGTACACACATGCACACATGCACACACACACACACACACACACACATACACACGTACACACGTACACACGTACCCACATACACACATACACACATACACACATACACACATACAAACATACACACATACACACATGCACACATGCACACATGCACACATGCACACATGCACACATGCACACATGCACACATGCACACATGCACACATGCACAAATACACACATACACACATACAAACATACACACATACCCACATACACACATACACACATGCACACATGCACACATGCACACATGCACACGTACACACGTACACACTTACACACTTTCACACATACACACTTTCACACATACACACTTACACACGTACACACGTACCCACATACGCACATACGCACATACGCACATACACGAGTACACACGTACACACGTAGACTCGTACACACGTACACACGTGCACACGTACTCACGTACACACGTGCACACGTACGCACGTACGCACGTACACACGTAGACACGTAGACACGTACACACGTACACACGTACACACGTACACACGTACACACGTACACACGTACACACATGCACACGTGCACACATGCACACATGCACACATGCACACATGCACACATGCACATATGCACACATACACACATGCACACATGCACACATACACACATAACTTAATTTCTTTAAGCTCAGTCAATACCGTTGACCAAATAGCATTAGATCTGACATATTACGACTTACAAGGTGGAAACATACAGAATACGTCTGCGTAAAGCGTCAAATCTTTACTGGCTGATCATAGAGTTGAGTACTGACTACCTTCCAATATCGCGCAGATCACGAGAGGCTTGCGCTGCGATTGCTTTGAAATTTTCCGCAAAGCAATCGGATTGGACGATTCTCCATGAGCGCATTCTGCATTGCCGTCATAATAATTCAATTAAAGAGGAATAAAAACGCACGCAACTAAATTAACGCCCCTCCCACACTAGATCTACGGTAGAATTGCCTATTTACAAAGTAAAACTACGGAAATGCTTATTTGCAAATAAGCACGAGTTCTACTGTGTAAATCAGCAGTTGCGTAGTTTTACTTTGTAAATAAGCAATTCTTCGTCAATTCTACTGTAGATATACCGCAGTGTTAAAAGGGCATAACGCGTGTGTTTCCTCTTCAATGCTGGAAACGACTGGAAACGTTTCTATGATGATTTTTATATCTCACACTGCACAATTGTAAACTTAGCTCTCTGATCCATGGGAACCACAACTATAAACAGTATAACCGCATTAATAATATTAGACCACGAGCGTTTGCTTCTCGTTGGTTAAACGTTGCCAATCTTTGTTACGTCCTGAGGCAATATTTGTGATGTCATAATCAGATTGACGAGGATTAGTCACATGTTTGTTTTTTGTTTTTATTTGATTTTGGACCAAATTGAAATAAATTTTTAGAAAGAATTAAGGTTTAGGCTTTATTCGCTTATCATGAGAATATTGCAGGGAAATTTTACTTAAAAAGTGACGTATTTTGAAGCACAGATATAATAAGTGCATGATATTCAAACTTGAAAAAAAAACGAAATTTTAATAATTTTAATCAAGCATTTCGTTTTAAATAATAATTTGCTGACTCATGCATATATGAAGGTAACGAAATATGCTGAGTCATAAGAGAAACCATTAATAGTTAGCGATTGATATTCTTCTGTTCTGCGGTAACCAGCGTTTATAACTTTGAAACGTTTTGAAAATGAAACATGAGAAAAACCACGCTTGTTATGAAAAGTGTTTCAGTGCCAATTTTGTACGTGCCGGAGCCCTTGTGGACCTGGCAAAAACTTGGCAGTTCTTATCATGGTCATGGTTATAGGACAACTGCACCCCCCTGCTCCCTGTACAATTATCCCAGGACAACTGCCCCCGGACAATTGACCCCGGATAATTGCCCCCCCCCCTCTCTGCAAATATTGGCTAAATGTCCGTTTGACAAATGTTCGGATACCCTTCGAAATATGTGATTATTCTTTCTTCCAAAGGTTAGGGTCAAAGCAATAGTTAGGTCGGGTTTAGGATTAGGGCTAAGAATGTTGACGAAAGATAAAGCCATTGAGGATCGTGATCTAGTAATTTTGCCGGTTCCGTTAGTCGGGGTGCAATTGTGGGGGCAGTTGTCCGGGGGCCAGTTGTCCTAGAACCCCATGGTCATATTGGAACTTGCTAACGTTGTTTGAACGGTTGATTTGTCTGCGATTTTACGCAGATAAAAGCACAAGTATCAATTTCCAAAAATTCTTCAATAGTTAATTGTATGACGATATTAAAAGCGCGCAAAAATGTTGAGCAATTTTAAGAAAATGTAATTAGGAATGGGATTTGAAGATTGCATGATGACACACCGTTCAATTCCAACTCAGTCCCACATCAATTTAAATACGATGTTGCTACAAATATTACCTTTGATCCTCTTCTACATATAAAAATATATACCCCTTTTTGAACTTGGCTTTTTATTTTTATTTCATTCATTAACCTTTTTATTTATTTATTTTGTCATTATGACATTTTTGTCCATATACCTAGATATGTATGCTGGAATCCCCCCCATTTCCACTATTGAATGCGGTATCCCAGAAATTGTGAGTGGGATTCCTTTTCTCTCCGACGCGGAGTTTTATTTGCCTACTCTTCCAGCACACTTCTCACGTTATCTATTTTTTTTTCTTAATATTTTTGTGATGAATAGTCATGGTCATTACATTGTATCTTGCAATGTCATAAACCATTCAGTTGGTTTCAGTATCATGCCATATTTTTCTATACTTACCGCTGTTTTCTGAATTTTGTATCTCAAAATGATGAAAAATAAAAAATTCTATCCTTTTCTATCCAATGTGCAATGCAAATTGATTGTTGTGATCTCAGTTTTTATCGAAAAAACAACGATAATTTCATATTTTTTGTAAACTTTTGAGTGCGAATCGAGCTGTATTTTGTATTTGGAATTGTAATCCTATAGACTTGCATGTTGACGCTATCGTCTCGCAAAAATGGACAGAAAGTGTTCACAGAGACTTAATGCTGGAATACACGCACGCGGCAAACTCCCGTGTTTTAGGTTTGTTTTGATATAGCTGTGCGGAATGGTGCGAAATCGAATCCCGCACGACTGTATCAAAACAAACCAAAATCGCGCTAGTTTGCCGCGTGCGTGTATTTCAGCCTTTACTCGGTGAACTTCCACATGTCACCGCTCAGTGATGTTTTCCAGCCTAACAACGGTACGCCAACTATCTGATCATTAACTAACCCAAAGCCTATCCCTAATCCTACCCTAACCTTGACCCTAACGCTAACCCTAACCCCAATCCCTGACCTCAACAGTGTGAAATGAACATGTGATTCAAAGTTTGTGGTAACAAGTGGAAGCTTACCCTTAACTCTATAAGGTAAAATACACATAATGAATTGCGATTCAATACTCCTTTCCTTAAACCGTCCGTCACCATCGCGGGACCATTTTCATATATTCCCCTATTTTCCTAACACACCACATGCCCTAACATGCCTTGAGCTCCTCGAGAGTTGAAAGCTAAAAGTGACTATCTCTAAAATCGTAGTTTTGAGAAAAACGTGTTTTAAAGTTTGAACTGCTGGCTAAAATCAGGAATTCATTCTATCTTTATCATTCTTTTTGAGTTAAATTGTGAGATGAAGTGGGACATTAGTTGCTGGCGGAAAAATTATATTAATGCACATGGTCATTTCTAGCATTCTAGTTGAGCCCTTTATAGTAGGTATGGAGCTTAGTCATTTATTGCAGACAAACTGCATCACTGTCTGAACTCATTGGTGGACTTGAATCAATTTGGCACTTTTTGGACATTGTCACTTTTTGCTTTCAACCCTCGTCCTGCAACTTGTACCTTGTTAAATACAATAAGAAGTTGGACACTCTGTTCCTCTTTTAGAGACCTAATATGATGGTAGTTGCTAGGTTGCTAAGGCACCCATTGACTGGAGTTTGAGTAAGAACGTATATATACGTCAAAGATATGTTTTGATATAGCCGCGCGGAATTCGATTCCGTACGGAACCGCACGGCTATATAAAAACTAACCAAAAACGCGTGAGTTTGAGGCGTACATGTATTTCAGCCTATACTATTTTACACACGCTTACACTATAAAGTTAAAACACATAATGAATTTTTATGCAATACTCAAATTTTCCTTAAACCGTCCGCCACCATTTCCCGGGTGCCCCGGGCTCTCGCAACACTGGTTATGAAAAGTAAAAATCAATATTTATTTAATCTTTTTATTTATATTTTCGAAGCCGCCAATTGTCAACGCCAGAATGGCCTAAAGAATGAAACATATTTCAATGTAGCAGTCTGCTTAAAACGGATAGTACGGTACGCTCATATATTGGTTCTTCGTGCAACGTATTCCAGAATTCCTGCATTTCGAACAAATTTTCTTCCTCGCTTTACCTGGAAAAAAATTGTAAAATTTCACATTATTTTCTTTGATAAATGTTAATTAGATTTGATATACAGTCACACTAAAGGCTGGAATACACGTACGCGGTGAACGCATGCGTTTTTTGGTTTGTTTCATTACAACCGCGCGGATACGTATGGAATCGAATTACGCGCGGTTGTAATGAAACAAACTAAAAACGCGTGCGTTTACGCGCACATGTATTCCAGCCTTAACTTTTACAGCACACAAGCCAACTACTGTTTCCTGTCGCGGAGAGGAACACACACTCTCTCTAACATATACTCATAAACTATACTTGTAAATTTCTTAGAAAACCCCCCAAAAATTGTCTTTATATTTTCCTTTGGCCAATCTTTGGCAATGGATTGGACAGGAATACACACTCTCTCTAACATATACTCCTAAACTATATTTATAAATTTCTTTGAAAAAAAAGTTATTATTATACTTTCCAGTTAATCTTTGGCAATGAATGACTTGCGCACTAATGTAGATGACCCTTATGTTTGGCTCGGATTTGTCATCTAATCCAGCGCTTCTCAACCGCGGAGCTATTTCAGGAGGGCCGCAAAGCAGGCCAAAATGTTGCAGTACAAAAAGCGAATACTTTTATCAACGCGTGTTGAGTATTATTGAGTAGCATTTTAACATTAAATTGAATGTGCTGTTAATATTTTATTTATTTCTCACAAATATATTTCAATTTTTTTCATTGTCATTTTGTCATAATATCTAATAGCGGTCTTCCAGTTGCGGCGAGTTGGAAAATGTTGAGAAGCACTGGCCTAAAGGCTTCGTCCATGGCATTACCCCTCCCCAGCAGGCTTGTTACATAAAAATTGTGAGAAAAAAAAGCCAAACCACAATAGAAAAAGTCCAAACAAAGGCCAAACTATACCGAAAAAAGCCAAACTGATTGGACTATATTTTAGGTAAATCTTTATTTTGAATCCCGGACATTTAACCAACGGACATTTAGCCAATGGACATTTAGCCAATAGTTGCAGAAGTGGACATTTAGCCAACTTTTTTTAAAATATTTTTATATATATTTTTGTTTCAAAAATTGAACCTAACCATCCTAACCCTGAATCTACCACTACCCTAACCCTAACCCCAATCCTAACCCTAACTCTAATCCTAACCCTAAACCAACCCTAACCCATACCCTAACTCTAACCCCAAATGTCCACCCCTGCAAATATTGGCTAAATGTACGTTGGCTAAATGTCCGGATACCATTATTTGTTAGACTCATTTGACCCTATTTGCCAAATTAAATATTACTCTCATTTTGAGAAGTCTTTTTTCGTGTTTTAGTTACCACTTCTATTTGATTCTTCGATTTTGACCTAATGGTCTCATTCATCAATTTTGGTTTCCGGAAGTTTAGCCAACGGATATTTGGCCAATATTTGCAGGGGTGGACATTCAGCCAACATTCAAAAAATGATATGTTAGGATTCTTGATTAGGGTAAGAGTTAGGGTAAGAATTGGTGTTGGGGTTAGTGTTAGGGTCAGGGTTAGAGTAAGGGTTGTTGTTAGGTTCAGGGTTAGGATGGTAAGGTTTAATTTTTTTCGAAAAAATTTTTTTTGGCTAAATGTCCATTGGCTAAATGCCCGTTGGCTAAAAGAACGGTATTTATCAATTTCATATAAACAATAAACTGAAAAGTGACGTAGGCTTTAAACTGGGAATCGAGAACGTTTTGGTGCGCGCACCACATTGAGATTTGCGATTAGTCAGGACGGTCGTAATTTAAGATAATTTACCACATGATGCGTATCGACAACATGCATTACGTCACAGCCCCTCTCCTGTACACTTGAGTTATGTGATAGAGCTATTTGAGTTAAAGAAAATAATAACAGATTAGGCTTTTCAGGAAAAGGTCAAATAAGCAAAACGTATTTTCTGAGGCCAAATGAATTGAAAAAGGGCCAAATTTCAAGTATATGGCCACAAAAAAGCCAAACTGGCAACCGTGCTCTCCAATTCTTGATCGTGAACTCACCTTTGAAGGCAAAACATGGCCTAAAATATCTTCCTCCGAATAACCCAAATCGCTTGCGAGCGCAGTATGGTCTGCATCTACTTTTTTCCGACTGTATGGAGCTTAAAGCTCGAGTTGTAGGGGTCGTAGTGGTCTGAAAAACGTAATATTTTACTGAATTATACCTTGGTATCGCTACAAAGATGTAATCGACTTTTGAACCAATTGAGGTTAAACACCGAATTCAGGGTTAAAAGAGGATATGACGTCAAACATGGAAGCCACAATAGTGCACTAAAGAGGAGTCGACCAAATAGAAAGTGTAGAGTTAAACCTAACCCTAGAACTAGCTCTAACCCCACTCTTTCTTATTTATCGCCTCGTCTTTTATGCCCCTTCCACACTACGGTAGATCTACGGTAGATAGAAGTGGCGAAGAATTGCTTATTTACAAAGTGAATCTTTTTGCAAATGCTGATTTGCAAAGTAAAACTACCGTATTTGCAGATAGCATTTGCGTAGTTTAACTTTGTATGTAGGCAATTCTTCAGCAACTCTACCGTAGACCTACCATAGTGTGAAAGGGACATTAGTGTACTTCCTTATTTTCACTTCCTCTTTCTCAGTTCATATTTTACTCCATTACACTGTGAAATGCCGTAGTGAAAGAATGGATCTATATTACATGCTTAAAGCTGGAATTTTAAACTCTAGAACCCCTCAGTTGAGTTGTGAAAATCCGGTATTAGATTTGATCTGAGAATATTTCGAAATACTTACTGTGGTTGTCGTAGTTGTTGTCTCCTCGGGGAACAAACCTCCAGCATCGAATTCTTCCAAGAAATCAACATTTTCAAGCGGACATGGGGTTTCCTGTGCCAAAATGGGAATAGTAAATAAAACATGGGGATGAAGTTATGTTATTGAGCAGGGGTTCCAAACATGGTGTACCTGTGCCCTCAGGGGGTGGTAGATGGCATTTCAATGGGTGTGGCAAAGAGGAGAAGTTTAAACTATATTAAAAATTACATCTCAGAATAGAGGACAGTAAAAGTCAAACTTGGAGACGCCTTTTCAGCCATGAAACATTTAAACTATGTATTAATATTCAAAGCTTATGTTCCTAGAGAGAGGGAGTGAGAAAGAGAAAGAGATAGAGAGAGAGTGAGAGAAAGAGAGCGAGAGAGAGAGAGAGAGAGAGAGAGAGAGAGAGAAAGAGAGAGAGAGAGAGAGAGAGAGAGAGAGAGATGGAGGACAAGGGAGAAGAGAGGGAGAGGGGGACATATGTGTGATATATGTGCTTCGGACGAAATGGAAAGGGGGCGGGGGGAGGGTGGTGATTCGAATGTGAAGTCTACGACTTACATGGTTGTTGTTCACAATTGGGAATTTTAATTACAATTGGGAATTTTAATCAAGCATTTCCATGGAGTTGCTTGGCATACAAACACTGTCATGCTTATGATATTACTAATTTTTGCAGATATTTTTGTTTGGTCATTATGGAGTAAAGAAAACATGAAATCGGTGCAAGTTCAGTCGGGATATAGATCACATGCAAGGAAGAGAAGGAAGTGAGAGAAAGAAAGAGACAGAAAAGAGAAATGGGAAAAGAGTGAGAGAATAGATACTTGGAGAGAGTTTGATAGGGGGTTGAAGAGGTAGTGAGAGAGAGAGAGAGAGAAAATGCAGAAAGTAAAGCCCCTTTCACACTACGGTAGATCTAATAGGCAAATATTCCTAAATTTAACCGTAGATCTATCAATAGTGTGAAATGGGCATAAGAGAGAGATAAGGAAATGTGAAAGGCAGGAAAAGGCAGATTAGCATAGTGAGAAAGAGATGTGTGATATCAGTGTTTCGAAACGAAATGGAAAGAGCAGAGGGGAAAATGATGAATTACTATGGGGTGTTCCTAATTCTTTCATATATAATTGTTAGGTTGATTTGAAGTAAAAAAAATATGAAGTTATTTATTCCTTACGCTGTTCGGAGTCGTCTGCAGGCATCGTTCAATGATGGTTTTGTGGGAATAACACTGGTCTTGTGGGCTAACTTCCCAGTCGTAGACGGGGATTTCGGGTAAAGGGATGCCAGGTATCATCGGTTGGGGGCGTATTGGAGGTGGAGCGCCAACTATTGGCAAACGTGGAGTCAGAATCAATGATCCTTCTACTGACGGCACTTGACTGAATGAACAAAGGAAACAAGATTTTCAGCGATGCGGATAGAAATCCTAAACCGGAATGTGGGAAATGATATGAATGTCTAATGCCACTTTCACACTACGGTATAACTATGGTAGAATTGTCTATTTAGGAAGTAAAACTACACAAATGCTTATTTGCAAATTTGCAAATTTCATTGTCAATTCTACCGTAGTGTGAAAGAGGCATATAGCAGAGCAGGCTACAGCAAAATTCCATAAATCTCTGAATTTTGTAACTGCGTCACATTCGGTATTTTACCCAACTCTACTGAATATTCTATCCTGCACATCAGGGGTTCCAAACCTGGGTGCGAGATGGCACATCAGGTGGTGCGACAAGTAGGGGATATGCAAAAATTTGAGTGGAATTTAGACCAAAGTGCCACTCAATAACTACCAACAGCGACAATGTACAACGTTTTCCATGACATTTTTTTCTTCAAATTCGATATTACTTTTGTAGGGGTCCGAAAATCAGTCAGATTTTCACCCGGCTTCGGAACATGGAAAAGATTGGGAACCACTGCTGTATCCAAATAATCATTATAGGCGAAGAGAAAACTTCATAGATAATAGCATCATAGCTACCCTCTGGATGGAAAGCCAACAAGTTGATCAATAATTTGTAGTTATATTTGTGGGAAATTGTACGATTAGGTGAATTTGGCGCAAAATTCGGGTATCTAAGTCAGATAGCTACCTTCAAAATGCGACTTCATAACAGCGACATTGTCGCAGCGACTATACAACCAGTCTAGCTCCTGTAGCCCCTCACACTACGGTAGATCTGCGGTAGAATTGACGAAGAATCGCTTATTTACAAAGTAAAACTACGCAAATGCTGATTTGCAAAGTAGAACTACCGTCGTGCTCATTTGCAAATATGTATTTGCGCAGTTTTACTTTGTAAATAGGCAATTCTTCGGCAATTACACCGTAGATCAACCGTAGTATGAAAGGGACGTGAGATGAGTTCAGAAGGTCTCAAAGCGACGCCGCCGACGCTAATGAACCGTTAAGGTTACACGCACACACACACGCACGCGCATGCACTCACACGCACACATTGATGACTAAAGGCTAAAATACACGTACCCGGTAAACTCATGCGTTTTTTTGTTTGTTTTAATATAGCCGCGCGTAATTCGATTCCATACGGATCCGCGCGGCTATGTCAAAACAAACCAAAAACGCGCGAGTTTACCGCGTACGTGTAGTTTGGCCTTAACCGCTGTTTTATTTTTTTATTATCTATTTTGATATGAATTTTTGTGTCTAATCGCTATTTTTATATACCGTATTTTCGCGTATATAAGACACGTCTTATACAGCATTTTACTTACCCCGCTCCCTGGGTGCGTCTTAGCTTGGCAGATGGCGAGACCGAGTGCGTCGTATATTCGTGGGCGTCTTTTATAAAATATTTTCACACAAATCGTCAAAACCCGCGTCTTATATACGGGTACATCTTATAATTGGGAGCGTTACATATATGGGTGCGTCTTATATACGGGTGCGTCTGATATACGGGTGCGTCTTATATATGGGGCGTCTTATATATGGGTTCGTCTTATATATGGGTGCGTCTTATATATGGGTGCTTGTTATATGCGCGAAAATACGGTAATCGCTGTTGTGATACCGCTGTTATGACTGTCGCTTTTTTAACCAGTCGATATTCTGACCATATCACTACTACGTACCGGCATCTTGCGTGCTTCTCCCCTCTTGGATAATAATCATCTTTACATTTAAACCGGCAAGTCGCATTTTTGGCGATTCCGTCGTGTCCTGTGCAGTTCAACATTCTTGCTCCGCTCATAGGGTAATTGCAGCGACCTGTGTGGGTAATGAAGAATGAGTTTTAAAAAATCCATAATTTGTTAGCAGTATATCAATCATATTTCTGGATCAATATTCCAGTTATGTACAGAGTTGTAGGGCTGAAAAGAAATGTGGAAAAACGAGCTCACTAGACAAGAATTTGAGGAGAAGAGACACACAATTACAGAGATGGAGATTATTTGGGGCATAGAGAAAGGGAGGGGAGGTATGTAAAGAAAGAGAGAGAGAGATGTACAAGGATGGAGATAGATAAAGAGATAGGGATAGCGAGGAAGAGAGAAAGAGAGAGAGAGAGAAAGAGAGAGTGAGAGAGAAAACGAGAGAGAGAGGAGAGAGAGAGAGAGAAAACGAGAGAGAGGAGAGAGAGAGACAGAGAGGGGAAGAGTCAAAGATAGAGGCATTAATGGAAGTTGATTGAGCAATAGAGAAGGAAGTGAGAGAAAGAAAGAGAGAGACAGGGAAGAGATATGGGAAAAGAGTGAGAGAAGGTCAAATGAGTCAGAGAGAGAAAATAGATACTAGGAGGGGGTTTGATAGGGTAGTAAAGAGATAGTGAGAGAGAGAAAAGAATGTTGCGGTTCACACTGCGGTGGAGCTACGTTATTTACAAAGTAAAACTAGGCAAAAGCTGAATTGAAAAGTATAACTACCGTCGTGCTTATTTGCAAATAATCATTTGCGTTGTTTTACTTTGTAAATAGGCAATTCTTCGGCAATTCTACCGTAGAGGGGTACAGAGAGAAAGGGAGGTGTAAAAGTAGATAGAGAGAAAAAGAGAGTTACAAGGAGGGATGTCGATAGGGAAATAAAGAGATATAGAGAGAGTGGGATAGAGAGATGAGTGGAGAGAGAAAGAGAGAGAGGAGTGAGAGAAAGAAATAGAGAGGCAGGGAGGAAGGCAGATAGGAAAAGGGTGGAAGAAAGAGAAATGAGTGAGATAGAGAGAAAGAGATTCTGGAAGGGAGGTTGATAGGGAAAGAGAGAGAGAGAGAGAAAGAGAGAGAGACAGAGAGAGAGAGGGAGAGAGAGAGAGAGAGGGAAATAAGTGTGATATATGTGCTTCGAACGAGAGGGGAGATTGATTCGAATGTGAAGTCTACAACTTACCCTGTTGTTGTTGGGGAGTTATAATGTGTGGGAAAACACCGAAAGTAACGCAATTTTGCGTTTTACATTGAAGACAGGTATCCGAGTATTTTTCTGCAAAATGTAAATAAATTTTAAAATAAAAAATATTTTACATGTTTTTGAATCCTTACCTTGTTGCTAGGACTAGTGTATATTGTCATTGAACAAAATAAGAAAATTGACCCAAAACAATTTCCATGCCGTCATTGTGTTAATGATGTCAGGTGAAATGAGATAGTATGAAACAACTCCAGCTACTTACTTATCACCCATCTTATGGTAATATATTTATGATAATTATCAAACACAAATTAAATAGTAGTTAATAAAATTAGACGAAGCAGACAAAAATAAATTTTAGCTCTGATACGCCATCTACCGGTCACCAATATAAGAGAATCATTCGATTGGCTTCGGTAAATACTTCAAGGTAATATGAAGTCATGAGTTTATGGCAAAAAAACCTATATAAACTGAGTAGTAATAATATTAACCAGAACTGCGCGCAGTTACGATAGACTGTCAAGCGTCAAGATCACATTCGGGTTGTTTAGCTTCAAGATCTAAAATGATTCGATTTCAGAGTTATTTTTATTCGATTTATCGCATTGTAGCTTTGTATAATTAATCGCTACAGGGATATTTGACCCGGATTTGTTTATGAACCAAGCACTCATCTTCAACTTTCCCAAATCTTGCGTCGAAATTGTTTTTCATGTCGAATATAAAGCTATATATTTAACTCGGCACAATTTTTGTTTTGGGTACCATTTTTTAAAATAGTTTTCTTAACCCAACAACAAACGTATTTCTCAAATATTGAGAAACTTTTATCGATTAATGAATAAGGTTATGTTGTCCATGGTATCCGGACATTTAGCCAACGGACATTTAGCCAATGGACGTTTAGCCAACGGAAATTTAGCCAACATTTGCAGGGGTGGACATCTAGCCATCATTCAAAAAATTATATGTCAGGATTCAGGATTAAGGAAGGTTCAGTTGGTGTAAGGTTTGGTGTTAGCTTCAGGGTTAGGATGGTAAGGTTTAATTTTTCGAGAAAAAAAATCGAAAAAAAAAAATTTTTTTGAAAAAAAAATGTTGACTAAATGTCCCTCCTGCAAACATAGCAGCGCAATATTGCATTTGTCGCAAATATGAGTTTAATATTATGCTTCGCAGATCGTCGAGACTAATTCTAGCTTGACAGTCTAATAATTGATGTGGAGAAATAACTTACGAGATAAAAAGCTTATATGTATATAAAACATTATGAACAAAAATAAATTTCAACTGACCCTCCAATTCGCCACACTGGATCAAATACTCATTCGTATTAATGTCTCTGGCGCAATATTCTCCACAGGATGAACCATCTGTAAGGAAATATAGACAGGTTTAATCAGCGTCCAGCAACATTTTTTTTGATGTATCATTTTTACCCTCGATTCACCGGAAAGCCGTAGCGGGCTTAAACATGGACGCATGAAGCGACCAATGGCGGCTTATGAGCATGCTGAACTTGGATAGCGGAGGAAAGCCGTTACCAAGGTCACGTGAAACCGCTCACATCAAGGCTCAAGGGTGAACACGGCATATATTGAAGTGAGGTGATCAACAAGCGTGCACCATCGTGTAGGTGCTGAATAAATCTGTGCAGGTGAAGCCCAGATTCAAGATGTCCGGTGGCCGAACGGGTAAAGCCGTCGACTGGTCATCTATGCTCACCTAGAGGTTCTGGGTTCGAATCTCGGGTTCACCTTCACAGATTTATTCAGCACCTACACGATGTTGCAC
>JAUELA010160735.1:0-13544 GCA_031471845.1 Boltenia villosa | reverse complement strand
GTAATGGTGAGATCAGATGGATAATTTTGTAACCTATTTTTGGACAGCACTTTACGGCACTTGCCAATTTTTTGGTCCCGAAATATCCCTGCGGTCCTGAGTGATCAACGCTTTCAACATCAAGGTTTGGTAGACACGATTATCGCTTTCGAAGATGCGCATCCCGAGTGATTATTGCTTTTAAAGAAATATATACTATTACCTAACCCTCCTCCCTAACTAATACTGAATTTATTTAAATTAAACACTAAAATTTTTTGTTTTATTTTCAATTTTTATTTAGGAGTAACACAATATTCCCGACATGTAAGAACTCCTTTGCGGAGTTGAAGTTGACGCGTAGCCGAGAAACGTCGCTTATTGTGATATCGTATGATTTGAGAAAAGTGATACTAAGCGACTGCATCGCATTACAATCCAAACTTGCCGTCTCAGGCATATTTAATATTAATGCCGTCACAATATGCTTTTGATATACAAAGAAACTATAGGGACCACTTAAATTGACAAGTGCCGACTTTACTTTGGTCAAATTTATTTTGTTCATTAAGCCAGCATCACTTTGTAGGCGCTATTACTCATTCATGAAAGCTTTTTCTGCTTGAAATATTAGTTCTAAAGTTAGTTCTCATGCAATGTTTTCACATTTTAGGGCGTGTTCATAAATCAGTCATCACTAAACTTGCCCCTCCCGGATTTGTCACTGTGGAATGGTATGAAAATGGTCACACAAAAGGAAAAGAGGTGTGCAGCATGTCAATTCATTTTTCTTACCTCTATATATCAAAATATAACAAATCTGACGCTATGAATACTTTTATATTATATGTATTTTTTAGATTGAACTGGAAAGCGTTTTTGAACTAAATGCTGAATATGCACCAGTCGTTAAAACCCCTCCCCAGAGCAAGCCTCTTACAATGGTAAGTGTTTGTAGATATTAATATAAACCGAATACATTCTTTGTTAAAAGATATAATTTCTCACCCTTTCTTATCCCAGCAAAGTGAGGAGCGGCCCAAAGAATCACGACGTACAATTCAACCCCCTATGGCACATTCACGTTCTACGAGTCAGTATCAAAAAGAAAACTCAGTTCCCTCTACTAGTTCTGCCGTCCCTACTCCAGCAGGAGCCGCAGGATCTTCTTCAACTTCTGCACAAAACGGCTATGCATCCAAGCCATCTAGGCAGTCGGAGCTCATGCCTCCACCCAAAGTTCCAGCAAGTGAGATTCAATGATCTCTTGCACATTTTATATCGAACTGAATAGTCTTGTATATCAATAGGTGATAAATCAAGCAGTAGAATCCAAAAATGTTCAACTGACTACTTCAGATAAAATACTTTTAGTTTCCAAATTATTTATTACGATTCTTAGCATTTGATTCCATATAACTTCATATTAAGCCCATTGAATAAGCAATGATATCGATTATTCATTAAGGTTGTTTATAAAAGAGTGGGAATAAGACAAGATTTTTACCAACTCAATAGTCCTGGCATCAAGTTTGGAAGATATGTCTCACATAAAGTGATAATCTTTCTAATATGAATTGAATTCAAGTATTTTTGAATTTTCTCTAAACAGATTTTCATTGATTTTTTATTGATTTAAGATCATTATACAGGCAATTCCGCCAAAAGTAAAGTAGGATATTATTTCTCTTGTGATGAGAAATTTAAAAAAATCAAACTTCTTCAATTCACAGTATTATATAGGTTTGAAAATGACAAGCTCGAAATATTATTCTGTATGAGTTACTGAGTACATCCGACACCGGATATTTTCACTTTTCTGAACTATATACTATTGAAAATTATAAGATTTTTATATTCAATTTGTAGCTTTACTAATCCAATAAACTCTATAGGAATATAAAGGATGAATTTTTAATTTTAGGAAAAATATCAGTAATCATGTTTTGTAATTCGTACGTCCAATACCACGGAATTGCCCATATATGTTGGATTTCTCTACAGGTCATAAGTCTTGGATACTTACTGAACATTGGATGCTTATTAAATTGCCATGTCCAAATAGATGTTGTATCTTCAAATTTTTTAGAAGTTCTCTATGCTTTCTATTTTGCTGTCCTATAATTAAATTCATACATGCATTCTTCTCAAAAGGATCACGCAGATCCAATGTTGTGGAAACAGTGGAGAAGATAAGTCGTAATCGTGAGGAGAGACGGGCCGCACAAATCAAGGAGCGGGAACGGAAAAACCAGTTCTACGACCCAAACAATCCTAACTGGGAATTTGCAATCATGGTGAAAGAGTTCAAGTGAGTTTAAATAAAATCTTTTTTAAAGTCAGTCGTGTTGTACATAACTCGTCCAATATTTTATTTTTTTATTTTTAAAAGGGAAAGTTTAGAAATGCACCCGCTTAGACCCGACGACCCTGTGGGTGATAACAGAATCTGTGTGTGCGTTCGGAAACGCCCGATGAACAGAAAAGAAAATTCAAGGAAAGAGATCGATGTCATCACAATACCGAGTAAAGACATTCTTTTGGTGGGTAAAAAGAACTCTTCATTTAATGCTCTGTATTTTAACTTTGCAACTACATCAAATAATTGTAATATAATGATGTATATTTAATAGTACGCTGTCTATGATGACTAACACTGCGCAAATTTGAAAGGAGGTTTCTTACTGTTCCTGAAATGGTAACTGAAAGACCTCTGCATGTTATGCTAACAATGTAATTCTGAGACAGTATAACTAGCATTGAATTAAAATTTCTGATATCTGTACAACGAGTCCTGGCTATTTTCTACGTTATTTTGTGCAGGTGAGCGAGCCTAAAACTAAGGTGGATTTGACGAAATATTTGGAAAACCAGAAATTTCGTTTTGATTACGCCTTCGATGAGACTTGTTCGAACCAGCTAGTGTACAGGTCAGAATACATATATATTTTTAATTATGAGTCATTTTATTTCTCTCCCAAACTTGAGTTGACATGATGAGTTTATTTCCTCATTACACTTCTTTCATCTTCCAGGTACACTGCGAAACCCCTCGTTAGATGTATATTCGGAGGTGGTATGGCAACTTGCTTCGCTTACGGACAAACTGGAAGTGGGAAAACACATGTAAGTTTTTTTTTTTCAATGGAAACTGAAATCAGATCACTTTCTCCTATACTGCATCATAAAGTGTTATTTTTGAAAATCATAGCGTGATTTGCCTTCTTTTTCCTTCAATTCTTTCCTTAACATCTGTTTATTATCTATCCAATATAATCTTTTCACTCCTATCTTAGCTTTTTTGAAATATTTGATTGATGATTTTGCAAGTTAAAAACGATATATTTTAGCTCTGTATTTTTATTACTGTTGCTTATTTCAATATATTTTATTGCAAATTATAGACCATGGGTGGTGATTTTACAACTGGAAAGTCGCAAGATGCAACAAAGGGGATATATGCGTTGGCAGGTACCGATGACTTTCCATGTAATTGTTAGAGTTGGCAAAAACTGATTATGTGAAACTCAAAGAATTTTACTATCAATTTAATAACATTTTTTGAAGATTTTTTTTCTTCCAATATGTTGCCGACAATAATTCGATTTTGCGTTGTGCAAAATGTTATTTTCTCATAGAATAAAAAATTCATTTCACCGCCTTGTCTTTAATTATTCAAATGTGATGTTGAATTCGACCTTTTATTTCTTCGCACAGCACAAGACGTATTCCAACTTCTGAAATCTCCGGAATATCGGAAGAGGAACTTCACAGTATATGCCACGTTCTTCGAAATCTACAGTGGCAAGGTTAGATTTTATTCTTCAAATTCGAATGATTTTTTTTTCAGGAAGAAAAGTGCCCTGTTTGTGATAGCGATGATCATTTTATATTGCTAAATTCCAAACAGATACAACACATGCTACCTAAAAAAACACAAGATTGTGACATATTTGTACAGCTTCGACTGTGATTGAAATTAATAACTTTTGTTACTGTGTTGGGCTGTTAAATGGTCAATGGTTCATCTTAGCTGTTGAACGCGTCAGTCAACCGTCATAAAATTTTGCTAAGTGCTACATTTAAAACGCTAAAGTGCATCAGTAATGATTAATTGTGACAGTAATGTGTTGCATGTCCGAATCAACGCTCAATATCTTGGTATGACAAACTCGTCATTTGAGTATCATTATTGCGTTTAAAAAATTTTTTGTTAACGACTTAACCGTTTTTGAAAATGACTGAAATTACCAGCCCTAGTCTTGGATAATATTAAATTTATTTTCTTATTTCCTGCACCATACTGTGAACTTTCTCAGCATGTGTTCGTCACATTATGAAATTCAATTGTATTTTGTATAATTGTAAATGCTACATTATGTTATTGCCAGATGATGACGGTTCAGGTTTGGTAATCGAAGACCCAAATTATGCTGTTTCACATTGTACTGTAGCTTTTACTTTTAACTTTAGACAAACTGTTATGATGGGGCATTTTATCACCGCCATTTCTTGTTTGCTTTCAATGTTAAACCCGAAGGATTATTTGCTCCGTTGAATACTTCTTTCCCGTATCCAATTTAATCTTTGCTGCATCATCTGATTGAGTAACCTCAGTTGGTCATTCAATTGTCTTCTTCAGGTTCTTGTGTCCACAATGATCGAGGAATCGTAAATTCAACGTTTCATACTGACATGACGATATACTCTTGTCGTCATTCCCTTGTTTTGATTGAGGGCACTCGAAGAGAAAGTATACAGCCTGGTACTCTTGGTATATTTAACTCTTTACAGACCCACTTCAACACTTATGACAGACATCAATAAGCTTCAAGACACACATCTGTCAAATGGTTAATATTTCCTAGGCTGGCTGCTGAATGAAAACTTTTGTTTACTTTTTCCAGTTATTGAACTGCAGCTGATTAGATAGTTTTATTAAATCGAATAATATTCCAAACACATTCGTCATTCGATCCCCATTCATATTGATCGAACAACTTGATTATTTCGTAGTTGTTTCTCGCTCTCTCGCAAGCCTCAGCTTCACTGCACGCAAGGGAAGCATTTTGTTTGAGTAGCTGGCTTAATTAAGCCTGAAATAAATAACATGAAATGTTTGATGATGAACTGAGGTGCGAGATATCCATTGTCGTTAGTTTGGTTCTCACGCGATCTCAGTGATCTATTATAGCTTGTCCAATTTCAGATGAAAATATGAGTGTTATTTACTTTATATTTGTAAAGGTCATGTGATGATTACTCCGCACATTTTGGAAATCACATGGACCTGAAGTATTTAGAACTTTATAAACCATGAAAATAGTAAAGATGAACACACACAAATTGGAATTGAAATTGGTGAAACTAAAGTGGCTCGAGTTGAAAAAGGACCTGAAAAATGTTAATTAATTTTATATAAGTGGCACAAGTCGAAGTTTTGACGTTTTCAAAATACTCTTTTGCTTGGAAATGTTCAAAAAATCAGAAAAAAATCAAATGCTGTTAGATGTTAATTAAATTTTGTTTTTCTCATTCAATTACCCAATTGCCACCCTTCCAGATTGGAATGGTATATTATTCTGTGTGCTAATATTGCAAACCAGTAAAAAACATATTTCCAATCACTCGATCGTTTCCAAACATTGTCAGATGAAGATTGTGCCCTACCTCTACAATATGGCAGCCTTGTTTTTGTCCTCACAAAATGCTCTTCAAAATGACACTAAAATGTCATACGATTCATCTATCACAGGGGTGGGCAAACTTTTTTTTTCTTCGTGGGCTGCATGGAGCATCTGTGAATCTCTCCCGGGCCGACGCATTCAACAAAAACAAAATTTACTAAATGTTATTTCCACACAAAAACGCAATCATTATTCATGCAAATGTATTATTTGTTCCACAACGTAAGACTCCTCGAATATAAGTCTACAAAAAAATTGGTAAAGAATAATTATAAGCAGTGACTTATAATCGAAAAATGCGGTATTCCAACTTAATGAGATGTGTGCAACTCCATCCACCTGGTTTCCTCTTGAACATTATTTGATTGACTATGGATAGAACAGATTTAAAAAATAAAATTTTGCTACCCAATTGGTATGGTCTGCTCTAGTAATAATCATAATGGAACTACTATGATAATCAAATAAGATACATAATAGGATTGTTGGTGTAAGGTCGATGAACATTTATGGGCGATGTATATTTAAACTAGCAGAACCTGTCAATGACTAGGGATGGGGACTTCGAATCGTAAAGCGTAATTCAAAGATTTGGCTATTTTTTTATATTTACTTTTTTTTTTATCCATTTTTAAAAACCGAAAGTATGCAGATTTCACCATCATCGTTGTTACGAAATATTATCCGCATATCCATGTTCACCATATCAGAACTCAAGGATTTTGAGATTAATATTGAGCATGGAAAAAAACTTGAAAATGCCCATCCCTACCTCCTTATTTCTCATTATTCTATCTCGTTCGGCTTTCAATAATCTGATGTAAAATTAAGAAGAAATACAAGTCTTATCCAAAATGAGTAAATTGAATCTTTTTCTCTGCAGGTTTTTGATCTCTTGAACAAGAAAGCTCGTCTCCGCGTGTTGGAGGATCGGAATCAGCAAGTCCACATTGTCGGACTGATTGAACGATGTGTCAACAATAATGACGAAGTCATTCAACTTATTCAGGAATCTTCAAAATGCAGGTTAATATAATTTTGAAGTTGGCTCAGAATATTGCTGGATACATAGATATACCTTGTATTGATTAATATACTTTCTTTTATGCATATTTGAGCTTGACAAAATCTCGACAGTCAAATAATCGATAGATTTATTAAGGCAAGTATAAACGCACTATTTGGCTTTGCTTGCTTAGCAAAAAAAATGTGTGTTATTTTTGCTCGATTTTTTCCTCATCTCCCACTTCTGTCAAAGAGTGCAAATAGTAGTTTTGTTAGGTGAGCGAAAAATCTCTAGAAATTAGTGAATCGAGAGTGAAGAAAAAGGGCAAGCTCGCTTTCTTTCTAAACGAGGTCATTTCAATTTGACCATCGAGCAGAACACATCTATGTAGTATATATTAACCCCTCGGATGTAGCATTCGATTTCACTCACAGATGTAGCATTCGATTTCACTCAATTTAAGATACACTAGGGAAAATAATAAATGCTCCGGAGTGTTATTTGTCTTATTTGCTCGTTTATACGGCCCTAAAGGTCATTACAGTTTGTGTATTTCGAAGTACATTATCAAACACTTGCATGTTTGCATTTACATGCATGTGTATTGATGGATCACTATCGACTAATGGGGTGTCAACTGTACATGTCTACGTTATGGTACACTGACGGAATGGCTGTCTACCTTACCCTTACACTCCGTAACCATCTTTGATTTTATAATAATTACTTGATAATTATTTAATATTATTATTTGACTAAATGTGACCTCTATTGATAATTGTCATACAGAACATCTGGAGTCACCTCAGCCAATCAGCACTCTTCTAGATCACATGCCGTGTTTCAAATCATTCTCCGCGAGAACAAGACTCGACTGCATGGAAAGTTTTCCCTCATTGATCTTGCAGGTAAGCAGTTTAAGACCACCACCTATCTAAATGATAGTAAATTTGTTTTTATTTGAATGAAGCATTTACTGATTTTTGTATATATAATGGCCGCTCTATATGATCCATACTCTAGACCAGGGTTAGGCCAACAAATTCGATCAAGTTCGACCGGTTGATCGCGGAAGGTTTTTTGGTCGATCACACTGTCAAACTTGATAAATTCTTTATTGACTCGACTGTAAATATAATATCATAGAGTTGACGATTTCAAGACGAATTGGAAATGTTAGAACTGAAAGCTGATGTGTTCTTCAGCGCTCGTGCTTCAGAAGATTATTTCTGGAAGATATTGCAGTGTCAAAAAAATGCATTGAATATCTTCATTCTTGTTTTGGTTCTACTTATTTATGCGAATCTGCAACTTTCTTTTATGAACCAAATCAAAACCCAAAACTCGTGATGTGTTGACTGCTCGAAACTTGTGCGATTGCCTGAAGATGTGTTTGTCCGGGGGTACATTCCAGATTGCGAAAAGTTGGTCAAACAAATGAAACTTCAGGCGTCTGATTAATGACTTTGATGAAATTAAAATTAAAACATTATAGACTATTCTCATTTTGTTTTGTTGTATTGAAAATACAGTCAATCGTGAGTTCTTCAATTTTAAATTTTGTTTCGCTCGTCTCTAGCGAAAGGTCGCTATCATGATTAGCGAAGTCATTCTAATCGTAGTCGATCGCAAGAGTGTAGGGAATTTCAATGTCGATGGTGACCAGAGACAAGTTGGCCACCCCTGCTCTAGTCCAGTATAGTACGAATATATTTATCAACAGGTAATGAAAGAGGAGCAGACACAATGAGCGCTTCAAGACAGACCAGAATAGAAGGATCTGAAATTAACAAAAGTTTGTTGGCTCTGAAGGTAATATTTTTTAATTACTAAACTGCCCAAGCACTTTAACTGGTTTGATGGTGGCAATTGAATTTGAATTTGAACATTTACCAGAACTATTAAAAGTCTATTAAAAGTAAGTGTGAAGATACTCCATATGTTACCCCCTACTAAAAAATTTTACCCTCTTTCCAGAACCTATAATTTCAAATTTTGGATGACTGGATTTTTCAGTTCATTGTGCACAATAAACTATCATTTTGATACTGTCACAAATTCATTTACTACTCTTCAACACATTATTTTGCTCCAATTCGTGCAAAAAACGCAATTTTTTCCAATAAATATTTTTGTCTCAAATTTTCGCTTGTATTGATGATGTCACTATTTCAATGATTCTTGACAGAATCTTCATCTTTTTTTCTAGGAATGCATCCGAGCTATGAGCAAGAACCAGGAGCACCTACCGTTCCGAGCGAGTAAGTTGACACACGTCCTGCGAGATTCCTTCATTGGAGAACGTTCCCGGACATGCATGATTGCGACAATTTCTCCAGGCATGAACTGCTGCGAGCATTCGTTGAATTCATTGAGATATGCCGACAGGTGGGGAGAAAATTTGATGAAATATTACAAATATTATTTTTCTCAATAATCTTTTTTTAAGTCTTATGTGAAATTTTAATTTTATAAGTAACATTTCAACAGTTGTAGTAAAGTATTATAGATATCTAGGCCATCTTCCATTATAGTGTTTTTATATTACAATCTTTTGAATTTATATATATTATTTTGCCTACAAATTGGATTATGGTAAACCAACTTTGTGTTGCATGTATTATTTGATTTTTTTCGTCATGTTCGATTTCTGTTTTTTCCCGATTCAAAAATCAGAGTAAAGGAGTTTTCTGTGTCCGTATCTGAATTGCGAGATTTAGCCACCCCTCCCAGCCGCGGGTCAGATAAACGTCCCGGCCGCTCACCGATACCAGTTGGGTATAAAAGCGCAGATTCCGGCAAACCTGTGGCCAGGTCAAACTCAGACACCCGATACTCTCGACCAAAAGTGTCCCGCCGATCAACCATGATTCCCCAGTACCCGCCAGCACGGAATTCACCCGTCCTGGGCAAGAAAGAGTCCCAGTCCAAAGGTGGACCGCCACTCTTCAACCTGGTCGATGAATATATCGATGAAGAATATGTAATCAAGTCTCCATCACTTGGTGTTGGTCCTAGCCACAGTGACACGTGCCTGACCACGTACAGTGGCAACCAGGGAGAGGAACAGGCCGCTTATGATGAGGATCTTCTATCCGGGGCTGCGGATGGCTACGCCAATCTACGCGGATGCTTCAGTCTCCAGGAAGACCTAGACATCCTCACATCTGCAACCATGTCGCGATACATGGGCAAAGATTATGAGGATGAGGAGGATATTCTTCTACAAGATGAAGATGTTCACCAAGATGACCAAGGGATTCTACAAACAATTAATCGACCAATGAAAATGCCCGAAGATAAAAAGTTGGTCACCCATGTCATGTTGTAATGTCATGAAATATTTTGTAACTGTCGTTATTGTGTATGTGTACATTTCGTTGCATGTTAGTATTGAATTGAAGAAGTATCATTTTTGAACGTTGTCATCAAATTATTTTGTTTTTTTTGCAAAAGTGGAAAAATTAGAAGCATTATTGTATTGCTAATTGCTTGCTTATTTTGCTGTTTTGGGTTGGCTTGTTTGTCTCTTTCAGTAATAAATGCATGGTTTTTGAGGTCCTCAATTTTTTTCTAAATCTCCTTATTCTCACCAGTTATTTATTGGTAAATCTTATCTGATAAAACTATGTTGTTTTAAAATTTATCAATAAAACCTTATTTTTCCAGAGTAAAGGAACTTAACGTTGATGGGGCCAACAGGGCACAGTCTAAAAATGATGAAATGGCGTTGAATGATATCCAAGAGGAGCCAACATTTTCAAGAGGTCACCTGCCACCAACTCCCATGTCTCCCAATCAGAATGATTTGGCTCTCCTGGCTGCCTCTGTTCCAGTGAGTATTTCAATTTCTATTCTACAACAATTTTAAGTTTTTATGTTTTTTGAATTTTTGTAGATTTGGTATTTTTTCACAATATTTTTTTTTCAAAATTCTCTATGAAGATTCTCTCTTTTTTTGTCCTCCAGGATAACGAGGTATCGCGAGAGATGCTGGAGATCCATCAAACTGTTTCAACTTTGCAGGATAAGGAAGAGGATGCCGTGGATTGCCATAGGAACTTTATCATGGCTGTAAATGCCTTTTTTTCATCCAGTTTTATTCAATTAACACTTTGAAATGATGATATTTTAGCTTGTAAACCACTGAATAGAAGCATGCTAGATTTTATTAATGCAGAATCTGTTATTTGGGCAGCAGATCTTTATTCAGCCCAATAGACAATATCTCATTTTTTTTGTAATTCAATATTTTAAATTTTCAAAGTCTTGCTTTAGGCGGGAAAGTTAGTTTTTTATCTGACAACAATTCTTTCTTTTTTTTAATTCAGAACGCACAACAGCTCGATAGATTCCGACAGCTTCTGGAATTGACCGAAGATGTCGATTTTGATACGGAGAATTATTTAAAACTGATGAAGGATCAGATGGAGGTCGCCTTCGAAACTTTCACTGAATCAATGTCGGCTTTAACTGGTAATTGATTTTTATTTCTATGGGATTACCGAGGGGGAGGGGGGGCCTTTGTGATTTCCTGACCCCTAATCCTGATTCATGTGCTCCCTTGTGGAAAACATGCGTTTAAATTTAAATATTTTCTCGAATCTTGTGTTATTTTTCAAAGGGACAATCCCCCCAATATATATACTAAAAATATTGATTTTGAACTCTCCAGAAAAATTCAGCGGGTATGAAAGCGCCATGAACGAGGAGGAAGTGTTCTCAAGAAACCTCAGCAAAAAAAGAAGACAACATTGAGTACGGAGTCATCTCCGGATATATGTGTTCGTTGCTCTTTCGACACAAGACTTCAAGAAATTAGCACCTCCTACTTTATGGCAAAAAGCATGACGTTGTTGAATGCAATGAGAAAATTAAAATTTTATTTTACATGAAAACTTGGGAAAGGATGAATTTCAGTCACAAATTACGGCCAAGCTTGAGTAGGGTCAACTTGCTGGGACGATTTCTCAACTTTTTTAGACTTTTACGAATTTGGGGTGTTGTGCACCTCTGTGTCCTCGAAAAGTTACTGATTTTCTTCAAAATTTGGAATTTATGCTTGCATGTTTACGCAAACTTCAATTGCCCCTCAAGAACAACATGCGCCATATGCTCGGTATGCATTTGATAATGATGGCCTTCGGACTATGTAGTATTTTAATTACCACTACAGGACAGGTACCTACATTTTAGTACATTCCAATGACTCGAAGCTATTTCGGCTTCTGCCCCTGTCATAGTGCCATTTCTAGCTTCATGTTATATACTGGCTTTTGTAACGTTATAGACTGTAAGTTCTAGCCTTTTCAGCGTATCATTTTTTTTCTCATTTACTCTAAGAGTACTATAAAGTGTTTCATTTTCATATAGCTGAATTTTTTCCTCCTACTGTATCCTTTTTTCTATTGTTTTTCAGTAAAATTTCAGCCACCTTGCATTTGCACTGGTGAGTGACAGTTTCCGCTAGTTTTTTATTTCGTTTTGTACATGTTTTTTTGTAATTTAGTAGCTTTTCAGGCCCTTGAGTTAACGTTACACATCATCGATTTTTTGTGGATTCCGCAAGATGTAATATATATTTGTTATGAAGCAAAGAAAGCCTCGCCATGTGGCATGTGTAATGCATTTTTGACTATTGCCGTCGTGGAATGCATGGAAAAAAATGTGCCCTGCCTAAATGGCCTAAATATTGTCTGCTGTGCACACAAAAATGGAAGCTGTCTTTACGTTATTATTCTTATGTGGCTTTAGTATATTCTAATACAATTTTCACATAAGTTAAAGCAGCAAATATCTATCTACTTTTTGTGTTGTGAAATACAATCTTTGTAAAATGGAAAAGTGTTTAATATGAATTATTTAGGTTGGTAGGAAATGGGTAGCCCACTATGATAGTGTTTTAGGCGGTTCTAGGGAAGATTATTGGAGCACTCTGTTAACCTTGCATTCGGAACCCGTACATTTCGCCATCATAACGGAACGACATTTTGCCAACATTGAAAAAAAAAATCTTGTGTGTCACAAACTCTAAACCTTAGGTTAGGTTTAGGACTTTGCGATGTATTTTTTTGAATGGTGGCGAAATGTCCGGATACCTTCATCAATATTTGGGCCAACGATTAGGACAAAGTATCATCGTTCAATAAATACAACTCTAGGAAGTAATAGCCATTACATATCCCCTTGTTGTAGAGGAAGTACAATTGCTGTGTAAGCTCCAATGCTTTTCCTAACTGCGGCCTAATCCTGATAAGGTTGTTTCGCGAATATCAAATCGAATGCAACAAACTGACTGCACATATCATCGCACAGCAGCAGCCTAACGTTTTAGAGTTTTTTTGTGTGTTTTTTTCTCACTGGCGCGGTTTTTATTTGCCTATTTTTCTAGCCAACTTTATACACCTTATATAAATTTCCTTTTTTTTTTTTACATATTTTCACATTTTAATTAAAAGTCGTGGTTGTCACTACATTGCATCTTGCAATGTCATGAACCATTCAGTCGGTTTTAGTGTCATGCTATATTTTTCTATAGCCTACTGACCGCTCGCTATTTTCAGAATGTTGTATTTAAAATGACGAAAAAGGAAAATTCTATCGATCTATCTATCAAATTTATCCTCGGCCGTTTCGGGCTTATACATGACGCATGGTGCGACCATTTCGGCCATGTCCGTGCTTCCCAGATAACCGCACTTGTGAAAAAGGAACGAGTTTGGTGGAATACTTCCTGTGCTTATTGGAAAATTGAAGTAACCTTACGTACTTAAAGTTTCAGTCAGAATACGATTACCTTTGTTATTAAGTACCGTTAGGCTCTTAACTCATGTTCGGTTCGGGTTGCTGCCACCTTATGTTCATTATGGTGG
>JAUELA010160624.1:0-13545 GCA_031471845.1 Boltenia villosa | reverse complement strand
AAGATAAAGAAGATTAATTTTTA
Organism: Boltenia villosa; assembly: GCA_031471845.1. Taxonomy (NCBI): domain Eukaryota; kingdom Metazoa; phylum Chordata; class Ascidiacea; order Stolidobranchia; family Pyuridae; genus Boltenia; species Boltenia villosa. The sequence continues at coordinate 13,522 of JAUELA010160624.1, read as the reverse complement.
AATATTTTTTAAATACATAATACGAAAAAAACGATATGTGAACTCTCTCTGGCACCCCATGAAATGCTTTCTCGCACTCTAGAGGTGTGCACCCCTGGTTGGGAACCTTTTCCCTAGGGCTTAGAGTGCGCCGTGAGTAAAAAAAAGTTCGGTAACCACAGGTTTAGATGAATAACTGTATATAATACCGATTGGATCCGAAATGTTCGGCAGTTACTGTCGTTGTCATCACATCTTCCTGCGCTGTGCTCTGCTACTATCTCTTCAGCACCTAAATTTATAGTATATTAGCCAAATTTAGTGTAGTGTGTCTTGCTACGTTACTGTATTACGCCAACACGACACAGCATATTTGTATTGTATTTAGCTCATAAGTCATTCATGCATGATTGAAAAGATTCGATGACAAACCATAACAAGATACAAAAATAAAATTTCAGATTTATAATTTTTTTATCCTTACCTGGATTATTTTTCCAGAAACTCAGAAGCAAAATCAACAGTAAATGGGAAGCGGTTATCTTCATCATTATCTTCAATCTTGCACATCAATGAATGGAATGTACATTACATTATTATAAGTCAAATCATGGTTAACACTCTTTTGATTGTTCATCAAATGAGCGCCGGGCATTTGGGCACTGTCATTAAATCGCAAATATTTTTTTTTCTGTAGTTGCTAGCTAGCTATGTTTATTTTATGTATCTTGCCCTAATTAAATTCTAATATTTTTTGGTAGTATCTCTGTGCACAGTATTTAGGTTTGAATGAATGGCGCTTTAATGTCGGCGCGACAAAATTCTGTCACTCTACTGCTCAATTACTTCGAAAAACGGTGACGTCACTAATAGGATAAAACAGCATCTATCTCATAAACTATCATCTGATAACTTACTACTATCTGTGACGTCATAACAATTCACGCTTTTTAGACCATATGTAACACCATTTTGAAACTATTAATTCTTTAATTATTTCTCAAAATTCAGTGTCTATTGAAATCAAAATCTCTATATAATATATTAAACAAAACGTTATAATCTACTACAAGTACACGACCAACCTGCTTAAGGTTATAACCTGCATTATGATCCATAACAGTTTTACCGCATTAATAGCGTATGGAGAGTTACGTCACCCCCTTGAGCCACTTTATTGTCAATTCTTGCAAGACAATACAAGGAAGCTGACGCGTGTAACGCACAGTGTAGCAGGTAGGTAGGGTTTAGGAGTTAGAAAATGAAGACAAAACTTTCATATCACTGTGTGGAAATAGTTAAGCCGCCGGCTGAGCGGAGCGAATTCGGCGACTCGTGAATTTTAATCGGGTCAGGGTCAAAGTTAGGCCACCTTTTAGGAAACCGGCCAGTCATTTATCTTCACTCAACTCCTTTCGGTTAACTTTTTCAGTTAATATTTACTTCATCGTACTTTGTTATTATTTCATGAAATTGTATGCCAGATTTTTACTTTATTTCATCTATGTATTATGAGTTATGGTTAGAATTAGGTGATCACTGTTGACTGATATTCTACGAACCTTAAAACTGAGCTTAAATATCGAACACCGCCCTAAATAATTTGCATGGAATAATTAGTAGACACGGTCGACGACAAGACATTTACATTAGTGGTGAAGCGAAAGCTGCCCTAAAATGGATATTTGGGCTTTCCTCCCCTCTGTTAAATCGGTGGGAACCTAGGTTGTTCTCTATCTCATCCTGTAAAGAGAAAATATTTGATTAAATTTATTCTTTCCTCTCCCCACGCTCAAGTTGTTCTAAGGGATGTTAAAGCCATCGACATATAAGGTCTTTAGGCTATGTCGTGTGTGAAAGTTTGTCAGAGCAGTGTGAATATACACATTGCTCAAGGGTATCACGCTAAACTAAGAGAAATTAATCACTTGATATCGCTCTGCATGTTCACGTATGTGTGTGTAGGGAAATCTTGACTCGCGCTACAGCACCCGTTTCCACCAAGCGTCTTGCCAACTTGTTTGGCAAACCGACCCTTCGGGTCGGCATACATAACCCAACTACCACATATATTTTATCATATTATTTGTTGCATTATAACATCCAAAATTAATTTCATAATGACGTCATAATGGAAAATTCTAATATCTCTATCGTGGCCTCGGGAAGATGTGATCTCTCTTTCTCTCTATGTATATAAATATGAATGAATTGCTTCGGGTCAAGTTAAGTTATTCCCAGCATAGATTGACGTATGACGTCATTAAGAAAAGGAAGATGTTCACGCTAGCATGCTAATTGATTTAATTAATAAGATTGTTAGCATGAGAAATGTTTTGATCACTTGTTTTATCCTTCCAGTCGCGGGTTTATGAAATGGGTTTATTGTTTATTAAACGGGCTGAATAAATTGTCAACATGAAAACCAAATATATTAGTGGGATTCCATGAATATTACACCCATCAAATGATATCCTTATGTAATACATTACTTTAGATTGTAAGAATTCCATAAGAATAATAAAGTGGACAAAGTTTCAATATCCCTTCGCAGAGCACTCCCTACAGCTTCCAATCGCCACCATTTATTCAGCTCTAACCATTGGCAATATCATTTCACCTTTACCTAAATTGCAACCAACCGTTTATTGCGCAACACATAACTTTATCATTATTTATTTAATGAAATCCTATAACTTGAGACAAATCAGGATTTAGAAATTGAATAAAGGCATTTTAATGACGACGTCACACGATTAATGACGTCATATAATAGACGTTACGTATAGAAAACTGGGTGAAGAAAATGATGACGCCATATGGTAGATAAGTTATATAAAATATTACATTTCAATAGTATTCTAACAACAATAGTAACCATTACTAGAAATAACTAGAAACTGGATTCCGGTTTACCAAAACCTACGCCAAGAGGATGTACAATTTTATATTGCATGTGTGGTTTCAATTTCTATTTTTTGGAGGCGATTAAACTTCTTTAACTGTATTGAACCAACCAAACGAAGCATATATGAACAGCGAATCATTATCGTATAATTTTTCGATTTTTGATCTCGTTTCCACTCAAAATCAACGGGAATTTGTTTTCAGTTTTTAATGCTAAAATGTAATAATAATGAAATAACATAGACAAAATCAAGAAATGGGTATATTCGTTGCCATCAATGCTGTTCTTCATTGTATGACGAAGCATCAGAAGGACTTTGGAAAGAGTCGTGCAAAAAATTGTGGTCAATGCAGGTGTTTAAAAGTCGCCAGTGTTTTTTGTTTCTCAATCGGTTGCCATCATCGTCAATCGTCAATCGTCGTCACTTTGTTCCTATTCGTGAAACAAAAGATAGCATCAGTCTACACTTACAGGGTGTGAATGAGTGGATTGGCCTCACCGAAAAGGCCCAAGTCCTCACGAGAGTTGTTGGTTTCGTTATTTTGATAAAATATAGCAAAAATTCAGCGCAACAAATATTTTTACATTTTCCATACACTAGTTTCAGAACAAAATGTTGGGATTCTTTGATGGTAGGGCTAGATAGTGTACGAAATAGGGGGTAATAAAAGAGAAATAGTGCAAGTGAAAGAATAAATGAGAAAACATATTAAAGAGCTTTTCGGGATGGAAATGGAATTAGGCTAAGAGCTGTTTTCACTTACACCTTCTCCAACACTGCAACGGTCCCAGATGTATAAATGCCCATTTGTTCTCGTCTGCTAAATCACCAATTCTTATTTCGCTCACTGGAAGTTTCCAATCGTCAGTTATGTATTCTCCATACACCTTTATTTGGTCACCGCAGTTGCAAATCTTATTTTGGTAGGAGCATTCTTTTGTAAGATAAAACAAAATATTTATTATCATGATAAAATGGAGAGAAATTATATTTTGTTGTATTATGTTATAGATATCTAATCCAAATCAGCAATAAGGAAACTATTACAGGACTGCTGGATGCGATCATGCCGGAATTGAATACAGAGAAACTTATGACGTAACGGAAACTACTTGTAATGTGAGTCTAAGCCACTCGGAAAGAGGTCCATGAAAGGTGGATTGAAGTAATAGTGCAGTGAATAGTTAAGATGGAGGATTGTGAAGTCAAGTGAAGGATCGATGACTCACAAATCACATGATGGATCAAGAGAATGTTGATGGAATCTCGTGATACATATTTTTTATTTTTCATTTATTTTTTTTATTACGGAAATGTGGGCAACTGAAAGGTGTGTGTTGGGGAAGTTGGCAGCGTGAAAAATATGCGTTGGTTAGGGCCAGGGAATTGTGTATATTTTGTTGAAGTTTTTGTTCGAAATAAATGAATTTACAAGAAAATTCGATATTCTCCCTAATGCTAAGTATTGACCAGACATTAAGCAGTATACATTAGCATGGATATAAGGTATATTTAAATGTAATTATTCACCGTGTGATCCGCATCCACAGTGGCTCGAGTGGGTCACTCTTGCCCAATTCGCCGTTTTCACCCCTTCTCTCGACACCCACCAGGCGTTAATTGTGTTTCCATCATTCAATCTTACTCCTCTAGAGCACATCTGAGAATTTAATAAAAGCATTCAATAAAAACTTTCAATATAAACTAGAATACAACTACTGTATATATCGCAGGTCTTAATTTTTAGCCAAGATTTTTTTTTTATGATATTCCTGGAATAGATGTCGGCCCACGGTTTCCAAAGGTAACGGTATAACAAACTTTGTCGTTTTATATTGCTATAAGCCAAAGGATCCAAAATAGTCTAATTTTTTGTACATTTATGTACATTTATGTACCCAAGATCTCTATACACGAGAATACACGGCAAAGTGTTTTATTTTATGATTTCATTACCTCCGAAGTAGTTAATTCGTAATATTACTTTTATTCTCTTTTTCGAAGATTTATGCCATTTAAGCCCAGATAATCCTGATTTGAAGTGTGATTTTTGATGCTGATCAAGATAATGAAATTCGATCTAATATCAAAAGTTTTAATTGTGAAATCCCACCTTTATGTATTGTTTGCACCATAGTGAATTTCCTATTTTTTGAAGTATCTCATGATTGATCGAATCATATTGCAGCTTTATAGAATAACAACCTGCAGGTTCACACATAGAGGAGAGGTGAATCCCGTTTGTCATGTTGTGTCCAAAGCTTGTCCTTGTCATACCTCAAAAAATACAATTTAAAAAATAGTATCGTACATTTCATTTTTGCAAATAATTAAGTTATATGTAAAAGGTTATAAGCAATCCACACCACACAATGGAGAGGTATTTGAAGCTTAATCAAATGACAATTTTCATAAAATTAGAACAGTGTTAAGTGGAATAAGGGTTTCAATACTTCCTCGAATAATGAATATGAGTAAAGTAATGAACCTCGTCTAGTGGATCTAGATTCTAGTGCTTCGGAATGCTATATTCAATAATATTCACCTGGGGTAATAATGACGTCATTTGTGACGTCGTTCGAATCGGTAGTGATCGGTGTGGATAACATAGTCGAGGTAACTATATCAGTGGTTGATATGCCATTAGTCGCAGTGGAAGACGGAATCAGTGATGTGACTTCACTAACACCAGTTGTTGGTACGACCGATGATTTTGATGACGGAGATGTAACGGTTGAAGTGGATGCTGAACCCGATTCTGTGACGTCATTCGCACTGGTTGATATAGCAACAGTTGATTTAGATGACGTAGTTGAAGTAGTGATGCCATCGATTCTTGTTGATGTATCGGTTTTGGCTGTATAGGATACAATCGGTAAATGTGCATCACTAATACTAATGCTGTGACGACGTTTGATTTATATGACGTACCTGGTGTAGTGACGTCATTTTGGATGGAAAATGAGCAAGGAGTCTTCTCAATTTTGATCCCAGTTCTGATTTTGACGTTTTTCTTTCCCTGCCCAAGGTTGTTCAGCTCGTCACGGATGAATGTGCGAATCGCAGCTTCATTTTCTTTCATCGCGTCTGAAGACAACAATAGCATTATTCCACATTAACCAAAGTATTTTCTGCCACATCCTTTGCCTTCGTTTTAGAAAATATATAGGATAATAAATGATGATGCCAATAATAAACACTGTTCATTTGCTAGTTCGTAAATATTTATAAATCTTAACAGAAAAAAGTTTGGACACTCACCCCTCAAATTTCCACTCTAGAGAAAAAAATGCAAAAAATCAGCATAAATTTTGCGACAAATAGGAGTGGTAATATTCAGTATTGTTAACCTTACACTGCAGTACATTCCATTTCTCTGAATTTTTAATTATCAATATTTATTTCTTCTTTATGCGATGGTCATATGTAAAAATGCCTCTTTTGAAAAAAATTTCGAATTCATGTAAAAAAGTGAGCCAACAGATTTTCACATGCCCTCGGGCAGTGGTTCTCAACCTTCAATGGTCCGCGGCCCTCCTACCGAGATTCTCTACACCCGTGTCCCCCTACAGTCAATAAATTCAAGACGCAATGACGTTATCCGGCACGAAAGAGTTAAACATAGCCTGCTCGTGGCCCCCCGGCGAAGGTCTCGTGGCCCCTTTAGGAACCACTGCCATAGGGCCTAGAGTACGTCGTGAGTAAAAAAGAGGTCGTTGGGTGAATAACTGCATATAATACCGATTGGATCCGAAATGTTCGGCAGTTACTGTCGTTGTCATTGCATCTTCCTGCGGTTTGCTCTGCTACCACCTCTTCAGCGCCTAAATATAAAGTATATTAGCCAAATTCAGTGTGTCTTGCTATGTTACTGTATTGCGTCAATCCTGCACGGCATAGTTGTATTGTACTTAGCTCATAAGTCATTCATACATCATTGAAAAGATTCGATGACAAACTATAACAAGATACGAAAAATAAAATTCCATATTCATAAAAAACTTTTTACCGTTACCTGGATTATTTTTTAATAAAGTAATTATTGACAAGAATACAAAGGCTTACACCATATTACATTGAAGCACCAGTAAATTGTTGCAGCAGTTGCTAGCTTTATTTTGTATTTTTTGCTCTAATTATATTCTATTATAGTTTGCTAGGATATTTGTACACGTCACTTCCGTTTAAATTGCTTTAATGTCGGTGCTACAAAACTTTGCGTGACTCTAATTCTCAATTACTCGAAAATGAAACCGAATTTCTTACAAAGGCAAGCCCTATTTGCTCAATTATTGCTGAAAGTATTAAGTATTAGTACCTACAAACATCATTCATAGGATAAAACAGCATCTAACTCAAAACCTAACTATTATCTTACTACTGTAACTAACTATATATATGTGACGTCATAAAATGTAAGGTTTTTGCTCTATAGGTAACACCATTTTGAAACTATTAATTCTTTAATTATTTCTTATAATTCAGTGTCTATTGAAATCAAAATCTCAATATAATATATTGAACAAAACGTTATAATCTACTACAAATGCACGACCAACCTGCATACCGTACGCCTGTATTATGATCTATAACAGTTCTAACATATTAAGTAGTTACGTCACCTACCTGCGCCACTTTATTGTCAATTCTTACAAAACAATACAAGGAAGTTGACGCGTGTAACGCACAGTGTAGCAGGTAGGGTTTAGGAGTTAGAAAATGAAGACAAAACTTTCATATCACTGTGTGGAAATAGTTAAGCCGCCGGCTGAGCGGAGCGAATTCGGCGGCTCGTGAATTTTAACCGGGTCATGGTCAAAGTTAGGCCACCTTTTAAGAAACCGACCAGTCATTTATCTTCACTCAACTCCTTTCGGTTAACTTTTTCAGTTAATATTTACTTTATCGTACTTTGTTATTATTTCATGAAATTGTATGCCATATTTTTTTAATTTATTTCATCTATGTATTATGAGTTATGGTTAGAATTAGGTGATCACTGCTGACTGATATTCTGCGAACCTTGCAACTGAGCTTAAATATCGAACACCGCCCAAAATAATTTGCATGGAATAATTAGTAGACACGGTCGACTACTAGACATTTACATTAGTGGTGAAGCGAAAGCTGCCCTAGAATGGATATTTGGGCTTTCCTCCCCTCTGTCAAGTCGGTGGGAACCTAGGTTGTTCTCTATCTCATCCTGTAAAGAGAAAATATTTGATTAAATTTATTCTTTCCTCTCCCCACGCTCAAGTTGTTCTAAGGGGTGTTAAAGCCATCGACTTATAAGGTCTTTAGGCTATGTAGTGTGTGAAAGTTTGTCAGAGCAGTGTGAATATGCACATTGCTCAAGGGTATCGCGCTAAACTAAGATAAATTAATCACTTGATATCGCTCTGCATGTTCACGTATGTGTGTGTTGAGGAAATCTTGACTCGCGCTACAGCACCCGTTTCCACCAACCGTCTTGCCAACTTGTTTGGCAAACCGACCCTTCGGGTCGCCATACATAACCCAACTACCACATATATTTTGTCATATTATTTGTTGCATTATGACATCCAAAATTAATTTCGTAATGACGTCATAATGAACAATGCCAACCTATCTTTGCTCCAAGAAGAGGTGATCTCTCTCTCTCTCTCTCTCTCTATGTGTGTATAAATATAAATGAATTGCTTCGGGTCAAGTTAAGCTATTTCCAGCGTAGATTGACGTATGACGCAATTAAGGAAAGGAAGATGTTCACGTTAGCATGCTAATTGATTTAATCAATAAGATTGTTAGCATGAGAAATGTTTTGATCACTTGTTTTATCCTTCCAATCACGGGTTAATGAGAAGTGTTTATTGTTTATTAAACGGGCTGAATAAATTGTCAACACGAAAACCAAATATATTAGTGGGATTCCATGAATATTCCACCCATCAAATGATATCCTTATGTAATACATTACTTTACATTGTAAAGAATTCCATGAGAATAATAAAGTGGACAAAGTTTCAATATCCTATCGCAGGGTACTCACTACAGCTTCCAATCGCCACCATTGATTCAGCTCTAACCATTGGCAATATCATTTCACCTTTACCTAAATTGCAACCCACCGTTTACTGCGCAACACATAACTTTATCAATATTTATTTAATGAAATTCTATAACTTGAGACAAATCAGGATTTAGAAATTGAATAAATGCATTTAAATGACGACGTCAGACTATTAATGACGTCATATAATAGACGTTACGAATAGAAAACTGGGTGAAGAAAATGATGACGCCATATGGTAGATAAGTTATATAAAACATTACATTTCAATAGTATTCTAACAACAATAGTAACCATTACTAAAAATAACTAGAAACGGTGAATGGCTGGATTCTGGTTTACCAAAACCTACACCAAGAGGATGTAAAATTTTATATTGTGGTTTCAATTCCTATTTTTTTGGAGGCGATTAAACTTCTTTAACTGTATTAAACCAACCAAACGAAGCATATATGAACAGCGAATCATTATCGAATAATTGTTCGAATTTTAATCTCGTTTTCACACAAAATAGCAGAATCAATGGGAATTTATGTTCAGTTTTTAACGATAAAATGTAATAATAATCAAACAACATAGAAAAAAATCAAGAAATGGGTATATTTGTACAAGATTCGTTGCTATCAATGTTGTTCTTCATTGTATGACAAAGCATCAGATGGAGTTTGTAAAGAGTCGTGCAAAAAATTGTCGTCAATGCAGGTGTTTAAAAGTATCCAATGTTTTTTGTTGCTGAATCGGTTGATCATCATCATTTTCTTCCTATTCGTGAAACAAAATATAGCATCAGTCTACAGGGTGGGAATGAGTGGATTGGCCTCACCGAAAAGGCCCAAGTCCTCACGAGAGTTTAAAATGTTCGTTTCGTTATTTTGATAAAATATTGCAAAAATTCAGCGCAGCCAATATTTTTACAGTGTCTATGCCATGGATGGCGAACCACTGACCCGCGGGTCACGAAGTGACCCACTACCTACATTTCAGTGACCCACTTCGCTTTTTGGTATTTATACAAAAAATGTCATGCTACTGTGAGAAGAGCTTCATGGCAACCATAAATATATAAATATAAATTTTAATTAGTACTTGGAAACTCAGTATTTCCGATTTTCCCCGTTTACTTTAGGGTTGCCAGTTGGCCTTTTCGAGGCCAAATCGTTGAAATTTGGCCCTTTTTCGATTCGTTTGGCCTCAGAAAATCGGTTTGCCTTATTTGGCCTTTTCTCATTTTTTTTTTAATTTTTAACTGAAATATACCTATTACATAACTCAAGTAAATTTGTGACACACTTATATATATATATATTTTTTTTTTATAAATTAAGGTATCAAAAGTGACCCAGTCAATTGAAAAGGTTCGCCATCCCTGGTCTATACACTAGTTTCAGAACAAAAATGTTGGTATTCTTGGGTGGTGGGGTCAGATAGTGTACGAAATAGGGGGGTAATAAAAAGAGAAAGAGTGCAAGAGAAAGAATAAATGGGAAAACATATTAAAGAGCTTTTTGGGATGGTATTAAAAATAGGTTAGGAGTTGTTTTTACTTACCCATTCCCCAACACTTCAAAGGTCCCAGATGTATAAATGCCCATTTGTTCCTGTCACCTAAATCACCAATTCTTATTTCGCTCACTGGAAGTTTCGAATCGTCAGTTATGTGTACTCCATACACCTCTATTTGGTGACCGTCGCAGTAGCAAATGTTATTTTTGAAGGAGCATTCTTTTGTAAGATAAAAAAAGAAGATTTATTATCATGATAAAATGGAGAGAAATTATATTTTGTCGTATTATGTTATAGATATCTAATCCAAATCAGCAATAAGAAAGTTATTACAGGACTGCTGGATGCGATCATGCCGGAATTGAATACAGAGAAACTTATGACGTAACGGAAACTACTTGTAATGTGAGTCTAAGCCACTCGGAAAGAGGTCCATGAAAGGTGGATTGAAGTAATAGTGCAGTGAATAGTTAAGATGCCGGATTGTGAAGTCAAGTGAATGAACGATGATTCATTGACTCACAAATCACACATTACACCAAGAGAATGTTGATGGAATCCCATGATATATTTTTATTTTTTATTTATATTTTTCATTACGGAAAGGTGTGCCGTGGGGAAGTGGGCAGCGTGGAAAATAGGCATTGGTTGGGGCCAGGGAATTGTGTGTATTTTGTTGAAGTTTTTGTCGTTTGAAATAAATGAATTTTCAAGGAAATTCTCCATTCTCCCCAATTGTTCTCCATCGACAAGTGTTCAGACAGTAATCAGTGAACATTAGCATGGATATAAGGTATATTTAAATATAAATATTCACTGTATGATCCGCATGCGCAGTAGCTCGGGTGGGTCACTCTTTCCCAATACGTCTTTTCCTCCCCTTCTCTCGACACCCACCAGGCGTTAATTGTGTTTCCATCATTCAATCTTACTCCTCTAGAGCACAGCTAAGAATTTAATAAAAGCATTCAATAAAAACTTTCAATATAAACTAGAATACAACTACTGTATATATCGTAGGTCTTAATTTTTAGTCGAGAAAAAATACTTCATGATATTCCTGGAATAGATGTCGGCCCACGGTTTCCAAAGGTAACGGTATAACAAACTTCATCGTTTTATATTGCTATAAGCCATTAATAGGTCTAAGGATCCAAAATAGTCTAATTTTTTGTACATTTACGCACCCAAGATCTCCATCGTTTTGGGGACAATGACTGTCGTGTTTTTTTAACATCACCTGTTCATGTGACGTCACGGAAGGTCATGATATTTTGATTCGTTAAAAACCACTTCATTCAAATTGCTCCTCACTATTCACATCATGCACAACTCATAAGGAAACGATTACTCATGCCACTTTTTGGAATAAACATTTTACTTTCAAAACTCGACCTATACACGAGAATACACGGCAAATACAAGTATAGTTCTTGTACAATTTGAAGCAAGACCAGGTGTGATATTTTATGATTTCATTACCTCCAATGTAGTTCATTCGTAATATTACTTTATATTCTCTTTCTGAAGATGACGATTCATGCCATTTAAGCCACAGATAATCCTGATTTGGGACAAGTATGATTCTTAATGCTAATCAAGATAATGAAATTTGATCTAACACTATTAACCATTGCATACTTTCACTTGCAAGTTGCATTTTTTGTTGCATCGTTTAAATTGGGTCTGAATCAAAAGTTTTAATTGTGAAATCCCACCTTTATGTATTGGCTGCACCTGTATGAATTTTGTATTGTTTGAAGAATCTCTTCATCGCTCGAATCATATCCCAGCTTTATAGAATAACAACCCGCAGGTTCACACATAGAGGAGAGGAGAATCCCGTTTGTCATGTTGTGTCCAAAGCTTGTCCATCTCATACCTCAAAAATACAATTTAAAAAATAGTATCGTACATTTTCATTTTTGCAAATAATTAAGTTATATGTAAAAGGTTATAAGCAATCCACACCACGCAATGTATTTGAAGCTTAATTAAATGACAATTTTCATAAAATTAGAACCGTGTTAAGTGGAATAAGGGTTTCAATACTTCCTCGAATAATGAATATGAGTAAAGTAATGAACCTCGTCTAGTGGATCTAGATTCTAGAGCTTCGGAATGCTATATTCAATAAAATTCACCTGGGATAATGATGACGTCATTTGTGACGTCGTTCGAACCGGTAGTGATCGGTGTAGATAACATAGTCGAGGTAACTATATCAGTGGTTGATATGCCATTAGTCGCAGTAGAAGACGGAATCAGTGATGTGACTTCACTAACACCAGTTGTTGGTAAGACCGATGGTTTTGATGACGTAGTTGAAGTCGTGATGTCATCGATACTATTTGTTGATTATCGGTTTTGGCTGTATTGGATACAATCGGTAAATGTGCATCACTAATACTAATTGTGTGACGACGTTTGATTTAGATGACGTACCTGGTGTAGTGACGTCATTTTGAATGGAAGGTGAGCAAGAAGTGCTCTCAATTTTGATCCCAGTTCTGATTTTGACGTTTTTCTTTCCCTGCCCAAGTTCGTTCAGCTCGTCACGGATGAATGTTCGAATATCAGCTTCGTTTTCTTTCATCGCGTCTGAAGACAACAATAACACTAAGTAAAATTTATTTTTGCCTCATCCTTTGCCTTCGTTTTAGAAAATATATAGGATAATAAATGATGATGCCAATAACAAACAATGTTCATTTGGTATAGTTCGTAAATATTTATAAAAGTTTGGACACTCACCTCTCAAATTTCCACTCTGGAGAAAAAAAAGCAAAAATTCAGTATAAATTTTGCGACAAATATGAGTGGTAATATTCAGTAATGAAAACCTTGCAATGCAATGCATTATCCCATATCACCTCAATTAATTGACCCGGGACTGAAGCTGGAATGGGGATCGGGGATTGGGTTGATTTGGGGGTTAGATCCGTGTTTTCCGAACCGTGTACCGCGGCGCACTGGTGCTCCCCGATATAAATTCAAGTGCGCCGCGAAAAGAGCAAGATTATATTTCAAAATATGAAAAATGCAAACTGAAATTCGTAATAACCGATCAAACACATGT
>JAUELA010160513.1:0-13548 GCA_031471845.1 Boltenia villosa | reverse complement strand
GCTGCCGTATTGCCAAGGACACAGTATACTCTTACAAAATTGAGTGATCAATTGGGCCGCACAAAACCTTCGAGTGGCCCTTAGTCTTATGGGTAATTCTAGACCCGCAGTCTCCCTATCCCATTGATTACATGCTACAATCAACTTGAAATGACACAGAAAATCTGGCCACGATAGACCCGTACAGTAGAATATGTGACCAGTATAGACCCTTTCTGTTGACTGATGGCCCCTAGACTATCACCCTGAGGGGAAAAAGGAAAATCCGGAATACCGTTACTTACACCACCATTTACAGTACCCTTAGCATCATATCCGACAACATCCGTAGGGTCAGGTTCGAACCACAAGAACAAATAAGGAAAACACGCAAGTAACAAAAAACTCCCCTTCAGTGAAACTCAGTTTCCTTTGTTAAATGAGCCAACTATTTGTGGCTCTTTACTTGCTATTGGTTGTGTTCACTTGTCATCATACCTCAGCTGTCTCGCAGAAATTTTGTACTAACTTCTGGATAATCCGAATCAAATGAGCCTTTAATTAATTTCATCGAAGTAGAGACACTGATTGCTTTGACCTAATCTATTCTCTCTTTAGAACTAATTCGATGCTTTTCGTCGATACGGGCGTTTCGAGAGTTCTGTGCGGCAAAAATATCGTCCAGATTGACTTAGCATTTCACTGGCTCCTTTAATGATATATTATCATAGTTTAGATGTCAGCAAGATCAATATCTTCTATTGTATTGTGGAATAAATACAATTTCGACCTTATGTTGTTTTCAGTTACATGTGAGGTGAAGTATCCTGTTTGTATGGACCGTACGAGATGAACCGATGTAATTATTTATTTCCAAGTGATGTCGTTTATGTCTATAGTATGGTGACGTGACATCTCAATGCAGGGCATCGAAGTGCTAGTTATTCCATTCTAAACATTGAGTGCAAAATAAAGTAAAAACAATATTATCATATTGTCTATATGTCGTGAACGGTATCCGGACATTTAACCAACGGACATTTAACCAATGGACGTTTAGCCAACGGACATTTAGCTAACGGAAACTTAGCCAACGGAAACTTAGCCAACGGAAACTTAGCCAATATTCGCAGGGTTGGACATTTAGCCAACATTCAAAAAATTATATGTTAGGATTCAGGATTAGGATAAGGTTCAGGGTAAGAGTTGGGGTTAGTAATATTTGGAACAAAAAAAAATTCGAAAAAAAAAGTGTTGGCCAAATATCCACCTGCAAATATTGGATAAATGAGATTCGCTGTGAACCTGTGCCTCCCATTTTAATCTCTGAGGGACAGTGATATAATCGACTTTTATCAAAACATTCAATTTAATGTCGCAAGCATTATAATATAAGGCAATGTAAACCCGAAACAATTCCATACCCATCGGAAAACGTCCGTAATATATTAAATGCCTTAATATCACAAGGTTGATTGATTGCTTTTAGTATATTAAAAACAATAAATGTTTTGAGACAATTAAAGTTTGAAAATGTCACTGAACGCCTCTCGCCTGTGATTATTTTCCCGCCATTTTTTACATGCCTCCTCATCGACAATTAGCGGTGGTGAATTGTGCTGTCTGCATATCGTTTTGCTGCAATATTTGTCGAGAGTCGTGCTGATTATATTATACAATTGCCCGTCAAAGATAATTCGAATACATATTTCGAACTTGTTTGCCTCATAAGTTAACCAGGAGTGTAGTTTGTCCGATAATAATACAAATTGTAATACATTTCATTGTGACGGCATAATAGGTATTTGTTTTAAAGTGTTTCTGAGTATATTTACGGGGACTATGTAAGTTATGGTACGTTCAATTTTTTTGACATTATCATTTTTTATACCGGAAGAAAAGCTCTGAATGCATTTTAAGGCAGAAATTGCTTTCTGCCTCAATTTCCGTATTTTTTAGTAACTATGGTTGGATATCTATACCTTAATCTTTCTTATAATTTGACTGAACCCGTCAAGCTTAAAGAAGCATTTTGAACTTGAGTGATTGTAAAATTGAGGCCAAAAGTAAGTTGTTTTATTGTGAAAATAGCTATTGTTCTTTTATTTGTTATTGATTATCATTTGATTTGTAGTGGAGAAAAAGACTTCGCTGCTGCCTAAGCTTCAATTAGCATTTTTGATAATCCTCTATAGAACTGTGCCGTTTTACAAGTTGTGCATACAATAACAGGAAAACATTTCTTTATTTGAAAATATTTCAATTTTATTGGACAATGAATTAATAAAAGTGAATATTATTAATGAGGAAACAATTAAAAATATCATAAAAGAAGGGAAGGGAAGAATCTGATAAGGAGGGGTTGTTCTATTGTTATACACATGTATACATACGGTTAAACAATTTATGACTCCAATAACTTGTATGGAATATACGTACTTTGACAATACCCACTAAATTTACTACCGCTAGATGTCGATAAAGGAACATATCGATAAATGGCGGGAAACAAAGTCCAGGCGAGTCGTCTCAAGTGACATTACAAGGAGACTCCCGTCTGAAAATGGTAATTCTTCAATCACGTGATCATCCATTTTCCTTCTTTTGTTTGTTTCAATACTGACGAGTCTTTTTGATAATGATTTTGTTTTGACTCTACATCACATCATATTATCGCCTGTTGAGAACTCACATCAGGATATCACAGTCACAATAATATTGGATATTGTGATATTATTGAAAGGGGTTTTAATCACATCGACTGGTCATTTTATAATATAATCAGGAATTTGTTATATAATCAGGTATAATCAGTAATTTGTATTAAACATTGACATGTGTCATTTAAGCGTAAGTAAAGTGACGTCATATTATATGATGACGTCATAAATACGTGTAACTCCAGAGGTAATGCACATAATCTCGAACAGTTATGAATATATTATTTTACATCTTAGACAGCGTTTCCCAACTCTTGCATCAACAAGGACACCTTCTATTCATATCATTTCCCTTCGACTCTCTATTTTTTGAAAGATTCGTCTTTTGATGATCTGACAATGTTTAATAATTAAGAGATAACTAATCTGTTTAAATTTTATAATTTTAATATTATTATAATATCATTCAGTTATTAAACAGTGGAAATGGTCTACAGTGGAAGCGCTTGGAAATGTCATTATTGTTTTGCTTGCTTGATGGAGGCACGTCGACTTACATTGTAGCTGTGTAAAACTTTTGAACTTTGATCTTATGAAACATTGATTGAAGTAACGATACTACCGTCAACTACAATAGTTTATCCGATACTGCGAGGATAAATCTATATATCCAAGGTCATTCTTATTTTTGAGGGCATTTCCTCTTTTCGAATCAATCTTCTTCTGGAAGGATGTTTTCAGCATTGTCGTCATTTATCATTCGTTTGTGTAGGCAGAGAAATGATAGTTTATGCTTTTATATACCGTGCATATAGTCTATTTGAATGATCTGGAAACATTAGTATGAACGATAAACTGTTAGTTATTTAAAAGTCACTTCGAGACAGTTGTTCTTCATATTCAATCCAGAAGCAGTGTTCCCAATCCAGCGTTGACTTTTACACATCTGAGCACAATGAGCGAGTCTTTCCACGACGCAGGGAACACTGATTTTATTCTTTGACCTCAGCTCACTGTCTAATTTTTGTTGATACTGGCTTTAGGTACTATAATAGAAAGCACTTTACTTTAACGCATTTAATTAAATTGGTGCAAATTTAAAATAAAATTGGTCGTATTTCAACATTTTTGGCGGTCATGAACTCGTGTGTCCCGTTGTATGGAATATGGTTAAGTTTAGGAGTTGTTTCGAGGGTTTAGGTAGGTCAGGATATAGTCAAATAGATTTATTAATGCGTGTATTGGAAAAAAAAAAGTTTTTGACACTAAGGTCATGATTACCAAAAATATGTATATACGCCCATTTTATATGTCAAATTTGCGCCAAATAATTGAATACGCTCGACTTTTTCGTTCAAAATTTGTTCGGTTAAATACGCTAAAGTGGAAGATCGCCTTTTGTTATATGTTTAGTTGATTAATTATAATATATAGTAATCCACAATATATATTATGCAATTTGGGATTGGTGCATCAGACTGATTAATCCGAGAGATTTGCGATATACGTCCAGACTAGGAGAAAGCGTTCTGAACAATTCTCTACCGTCAGTAGAAACCGATCTGCATCATTTGGGTGATATACAATGAATATTGGTGATCTTCCAGATGTAACCTCTCAGTGATAACTTTTCTCTCCAGCCTTACAACGGTACACCAACTATCTAATTATTAACTAACCCTAACAGTGTGAAATGAACATGTGATTTAGAGTGTAGCGGTGACAAGTGGAAGTTTACCTGAAAAAAGGATATGAGATGTTATATATGAGTTATATTGATGTAGGGGTTTGTTATTAAGAAATTGAAGAAGTCCATAATTTATGGATGTTAATATTATACCTGGTACACGGGACTAAATGAGTTAGTTATCTTTCAACTAAAGCCCATGTAAACGTTGTAAATTAAAAGAACGTCTTTCAGTGTATTCTCTTAGGAGAAAGTCACTTCTCGAGATATTTCTCTCCATTTTCAATTCAGACGTAGTGTTCCCAATCCAGCGTTGACTTTTTTTACACATCTGAGCACGATGTGCTAGTCTTTGATTTCCACGACGCAGGGAACACTGATGAAGGCGCAACTCAATATCGCAGCATTTTACTGTTTACCTTACCATGTTCCGTCATCAGATTAAATTGATGTACACAAATTTATTAGATTTTAATAATATATTTATTATATTATTTTGTGTGTCATGTCCATTATATAGCTTTGTTACAAACATTGTGAGTTCATTAAGAGTTTGCGAATTAGATTTGTATAAATGATGATTAAATTAGTACCTGGAAATATTTAGCCAAGTTGCCAATGAATGGAATGGCAATTGGTAATTTATTGTAATTTTGAGACAGGTGAGTGAAGATATTATGTATTAAGAATGTATTTCGGCTATTATACAGGATGACTTGAGATGTCTTTAGCTACATAACAGGTGATGGTCCAAGGATACCTCTGCTAACGATTTATACTTTTGGCTTCTTTGAGAAATTTCCGCTGCATTAGCCTTCAGAGTTGAACCGAGGAGGACATAAATTGATTGCTCAGTTTTGTCTTTATTTGTTTGTGTTCTATGTTCTAGTCTTTTAACTGGCAAGTTTACCCATATTTATTATATTATATAGAGCAGAGGTGCACAACCTGCGGCCGTGGATAATAACCTATGTGGCCGTGCACAAGGTAACATCATAATTCAACTTATTTAATTTTTCCAATCTACACTGCAACTCTTGGGATAATTTACATATATTTTTTTTACTCTACATAAAAGCTTCAATCTAGATTCATTTGAAAGACGATAGAAAATACTTGCAATTTACAACTTGAAATGGCCACCATTGTTTGATTACACTGGCGGCCGTTAGTGAAAATAAAGTCTGTAATGCGGCCGGCGATAGCGAAAAGGTTGTGCACCCCTGATATATAGTCATTAAATCGACACCATGATGCTTACCAACGCGCATATCTTCGACATCATGTTACATAGGAAAAACTACTTTCTCATTACCAGGCCTTTCTAATCTATCTCCTTCAATACACAAACTTCCTCGCCTCATACCTATGGTAAAACATAATACAATGAAATAATCAACTCACATAATTATTATTAAGAGACTACAATGATCAAACATAGCGAAATGAAATATGTAAATTATATACTGACACGCTACATGTTTATATGACAGAATATAACACTATAATAATGAATTATACAGAGACATTAGTAATGAAAGACACAATAAAATGAAATATGTAAGTTTTATACTGCCATGCTACATGTTTATGACATAACACCAGAAAATAATCAACTATACGTGGACATTTTTAATGAAAAATATGAAATAACAATATTTTACGGCATATAAGACGCCCCCCATGCCAAGGCTTAATATTTAGAAGAAAATCCACCTAAATAATTTCACGCATATGACGTAAGCCGAATTTCTAAACTTATTGTGCTGGAAAGAAGTTTGTTTTGTATGCCATAGAATATATTAGTTTCATAGTTATATATATATACGGACATTGCGATTTAAAAGGAAATATCTCAATACGACAATCAAAAAACAATAATATTATTATCAAATAATCAAGCATTCAAACAACACTACTAGACCCGTGATTCGTACTACAATGTCTATGAAAAATATAACAATATATTAAGGAATCATACTTAAGATTTTTAAAGAAAACCCAACAATACAATGAAATGAAATATGTAAATAATATTCTAACACGCTACAATTTATATGACATGACACCAGAAAATAATGAACTACACATGGACATTTTCAATGAAAAATATGAAATAACAGTATTTTATGGCATATAAGACACGGCATGACTGAATATTTAGGATAAAATCTCCCAAAATAATTTCAAGTATACAACGCAGGTTGAATTCATTTTTGTTACTCTTGTTTTAGAAAAGTTTGTTTTGTATGCCGTAAATACGGTAACTGGTTCAGTGATATAACTATATATATATACAGGCATAGATTTAGAATGAAATATCTCCAAAAGACAATAAACAAACAAGAAAAAATATTTTCATCAAATAATCAAGCATTTTCAATCGACTCTACCAGGTTCTTATCCAGAAGATTATTTCGGGCTGATGGAGTGGCATGTTTTGTGACGTATATTTCATGACGTCATATTTTATGCAAAATCGATGTTAATAAAATTTTTTTACCACTAGTAGGAGAATGGGGAGGGGTTTAATAATCTTCTGAATATGGCCCTGATTTTAAAACATGAGCAGTTAGCTACAAAGATTCTAATTAAGTCAAATCATTCGAAATGTATACAGGATATGACGTCATATATACAGCATACTAAGGCTCAAAACAATAAATATACATTTCCAATCGAATCGAATCAAACGAATCCTTCAGTTAATTTAAACAATTAGGTTGGATTCGAATCGTCCATGTTCAGATATGCACATGTCTATTTACAAATTCAAAACAAAACGAAATAATTGAATAAAAATAAATCATCGAACAAAATATTTTAAAAGTTTCCACAAATGTTGCTACTCTAGTCTGCTATCTACCACACTATCAAGAACAAACAGAAATGCGGAACTAAACTTTTGTGACGTCATTCTGATGACTGCAGTGATAGAACGATTTTCCTTATATCTCAAAGGGAAATAATCTTCAAAAGTAATGAATTGCTAAAATATCTCAGATAGATCGCAAGCTATAGTAGCAACCATCAATGATTATCTTATATCGACACAAAGTAAACAGGTTCATCGTAAATGAGCATAAAAGGAAACAAATAAAATATCATTTGAAAAAAAAACATGAGAAGTATTGAAGGTGAAGTGAGAAGGAGCTTGGAATAGGTTAATAATACATGAAATAGATGAAACAATTAATAATTAGTATATAACAAGGGATGGACGTATTCGAATATGTGGTGATTTCGAATTCGAATCAAATATTCGTGTTCGAATAATTGATTCGGTTCTATGTATCCAACTGTATATATAAAAATGCATTGAGTTAGTTTTGAGATCAAGGAAAGTAAAGTAATAAAAGATGAACACTTCACATACAAAATAACAACATCAAGAGTTCGCTAAAACCCCGGTATAACGCGATCCGCGAAATATCGAACCGCGATGGTCGAATGAATGCGTTTTTCTTCTCTTTTTGTAAACACGAAAAAGTAACTTTACATTGAAAGAAAGCAAAATGAGATGATGGTAAAAATAAAATGCTATGATAAAATGGAAAATACAGTAAGTTTATAAGACGAGTGTGCTTTACTACAAGATACATTTGAATGTTAAAGCAAGAAAATACAGTAAATTCAAAAATAATGAAGCGAACGAACTTGTGCTACACAGTCGAACCTCTTTTTAACACAGGACTCAATTATATGACACGGCTTTTGTTTGTTCGATTCCGTTTTCTTTCAGACCTATTCGTTATTAGGCGAAATTAATGAATTTATATATGTTTTACGTTCAGAGAATTATCTTACTGAATAAAAACGATCGAAATAAAATATCCTGAAATTTTGTTTCTAACTTTTCAGTCATAAGAAGAAACAACCGGTTTTGAAAAACTACGTGAATTTTAAACACATCAAATGTATGGGACTGTATTAATTATTATTTCAATTATTTTCTAGTTTGTTACCAGGATAATTGTAGTCACGTGTCACTTTATTCCTATAATAAAACAAAAGCGATTATAAACATCCTTCCTTGATCCCTGCAGTTGATAATTTCTTAATTAAGATTCGCAATGATGATGACATCGCTCTAACTTGTTTGCTGCTATCTTCAAAGTACTCCTCATCCAAAAATCCTCTTTCTAAATTCTCTTCATAAATCTTGTCGAACATCTCTTTACATTGTTTTGTTTTCTCTTCTGAACCGTCGTGATTTATTGCGAGTTCCCCGAATTCGAAGATCTCGTCCATGCAGTTGCGACTCGTTCCAGGAATAAGAAAATGATTTTTTCCAAATTTCTCAACAAATTCTTCATGTTCTTGTTTAGCTTGTTTTAGTAATGTCAGGCATTCATGAGTATTTTGACCTTGTTTCTGAGCTATAATGATTCCAATTAACGTGAACAAACAATCTACGAATGATTTCGGAAGAAAAGGAAAATATAGTAGAAATATATTTCTAAACATTGGTAGCAATTCTTTTATGTAATATTCAAAATTTAGCACATTCTTCATCGACGGCAATTCTTTTCGAGATCCAGACAGGAAATTGTTATCATACCTCAACATCCCCACATTCATGTGGTTGCTACCTTTTAAATTCCTCTTTTTATACTCAGCATCAATCACGCGTGGCACCATACACATATAAAAGTCAAAATATGTTAACGTAGTCGTTTGATAATTGTCACAGGGGTGAAGTTTTTCATCAAGTTGGGTGTCAAATCCTAACCTGTTGCAAACCATTTCAACATTATAAACCTCCTCCCGATTCATTAACTCAATCTTGGAAAATGCTTCTCTGATCGATATTTCTCCATTTGGTTGCTTCAAATATTCTTCCAATATCTTTTTGCATCCCATCATTATAGAGATCATACGTCTGTAATCTATATCAAGTTTAACTTCCACGATGTTAAAATTCAAACCATCCAAAACTCCAAATCTACAATCCACTTGGCCTGCTTCATCAGAATAAACAACATCTCTCCAGGCATAAATACATGCAATCAAGTATTGCAAATTTTCCTTCGCATTTTCATTGATAATTTTAGCTTCATACATTTTTCCAATGAGATCCATGAGTGAATAACCTGACAAGTTTGTTATTTTTCCGACGAATGCAAGGAAATTACACGCTAATCTGTGGAACACGTCTTTATAATCATATGTGTCGGTGATTATAGATAAGAAATATTCAGAATTCAGTGACCAGTTGGTTTCAGAAGCGGAAAGAAAATGGTCCGGCAAAGTCGCAAAATACTCTTTGAATTCTTTTGAATTTTTTTCTGCATTATTTGAAGAAATTTTATCCAACATGCATTCTCGTTCGGCTGCAAATTGTTCATGCACCTCCTTATTTCCAGATATGAAGCATGTGTAAGCTAGAACATTGCTGATATGATAACCATTCCTTGATTCCTCTGTTTTGTTATCATCAAGCAACAACCTGGCCATCTCTGACACAGGTTTTATCAATTCCATCACGAAAAGTTTGCTTTTTGTAGGATTCCTACCCAGAGGTGTTTTACTTGCAAATGGATGACTACTGTCGAACCTGGTTCCTGGATTGATGACGTCATCCCAATACCAGTCCTTGCCGCTTCCCTTCCCTTCACTGAAGTCATTTAGCTCACGAATGGCTAAATTTCGCAGCGGGGTTTCCCCAAAGTTAATAATAATAATGTGAAATAAAACTGAATACCATCGGAAGTACTGGTAAACTTCTTCACTGTCTTCTCCATCTTCCAAGAGAATCATGTTTTCGAAATCCGAATAGGGAGTGAAATCCTGACGGGAGAGTGATCCCATTCCAACATGGGCAAATCTGCAGGGAGGAGGACCAAGTAAGTCGATGCAATGTTTCGAGATCTTCTGAAAGATTAAGATGAAGTACTCGGAAGTAGATTTCATGACCCCACGTATCTTCAGAACATCTATCACGCTGTTACCTTCCTCATCTTTGTAATTGTATCTTTCTTCTCTTAACTTCAAAACATCTTGGTGAATGGATTCAGCAAATTTACGCAATCCCGGAACTCTCCGAAGTGGAATCAGTTGTTGAATTTCATCTTCAGCTTGATGCCTGAATTCATCAACTCTCGATAATAAATCAGTACAATCATTTTTTAACTTCTTTAACCAGTTTGAACCAGATTGAGAACTATTGTTTGTGTTTTGAATGTCATTTTCAGCTGATTGCAATTTTTCTAATTCAGATTCAATCCTTCGTAAACACATATTCAAACGTGGGTCAGGAGCCATGATCAATCCAAAACAGTTTGTGAGACAAATCATTTGCTCTCTAGTGTTTGTTTTCTCCTTTTTATACTTGATAAAGTACATTTCAGCCATTTCAAAATAGATCCTAGAAGATTTTAACAGCGGTGCCAATGTCGAATCTCTCCACTGTTTGAAGGCTGCGACACTGTTTGCATCCATGCCAGAACGCTGGGAAACCTTCTTCAGTTGATTCTTCTGAAAATCGAGTATAATTTGAAATACTTCTTCTGGAAATATCTCATTCTTAAACATCAAGTCCGTCTTGGAAAGCTTTTGATCGATGAATTCTGTTGTGATTATACTCTGCACATATTCTTCTATTACCTTGAAACAACCCAAAACTATTGACCGCAGATTTTCTGTTTTTAAAGTATCATGTTTTACGACAACTAACTTGTCATCCAATCGACCTTCAGCATCGGCATATGCAGCATCTCTCCATCTCTCCGCATAAACACATGCGATCAAGTATTCCAAGTTTTCTTTTCCTTCTACACTGAAAACTCCATCTTCATGTAGCTTTTCAACCAGATCGAAACTTGAATGACCTGACAACTTTGTGATTCTTGTAACAGATGTCAAGAAATTGCAAGTTAATTTTGCTAATTGCCAAAGAATATCTCGAGTGAGCAAGGCATTAAAAGACGCAAATGTGTGAGTCGATGAGAAGTTGTTGAATTCTGTCAAAAATGCTGCCAAGTAGAACTTCGAAGTCTTTCTCAGCAAATATTCTCTTCTAGTTTCAAATGTTCCATAAACCTCCTTATCTCCAGATACTAAACAGGTGTAAGCTATATCCTCGCTCACTTGATAAACTTTTCTATCTTCGCCGAATAACAGCTCGACCATCTCTGAAATAGGTTTGATCAATGCAATCTGGAAAGGTTTGCGCTTGGTGGAATAGTTGCCTGGTGGCGTTTTAATCGCAAATGGATGATTATTGTCGAACCTGATTCCAGGTTCCACGAAGTGAAAGATAACGATTTGAAATAAGAGAGAATACCATCGGAAGTACTGGTAAACTTCTTCACTGTGTTCTCCATCTTCTAACAGAATCATGTTTTCGAAATCCGAATAGAGAGTGAAATCTTGAAGGGCGAGTAATTCCATTCCAACATGAGCAAATCTGCAGGGGGGAGGACCAAGTAACTCCATGCAATGTTCTGATATCTTCTGAAAGATTGGGATGAAGTTCTCGGAAGTAGATTTCACGACTTCACGTATGTTGGGAACATCTATCACAGCGTTCCCTTCCTCATCTTTATATTTATATCTTCCTTCTCTCACTTGCGCAACATCTTGGAGAGTGGATTCAGCGAATTGACGCAATTTCGGATTTTGCTGGAGCGGAACTAGTTGTTGAATTCCGTGTTCAATCTCATCCATGAGATCATCAGCATTTGATATTGATTTAATACAATATGCGTGCAAACTATTTAATTCCTGTAAATTCTTTCGTTCACTGTTTTCTCGGAGGATTTTTTTATTACTCTTATCACGAAATTCTTTTTGTTTTGCATTTTTACGTGAACTCCTTTGTCCTGCAGGAATTGAAGTTTTTTCCTCAAATTGACAAGAAATATCTTCAGATGACAAGCTACAATCTTCACCTTGGAAGTAAATGTCATTGGAACTGTGTTCATTCATTGACGATTCAATCTCACGTAAACACCAAAGTGAACATTTTTTGCATGCAACAGCCAATTCAATAGAATAAGTGAGATAGAGCATTTGGTCTCTGTTGTTTGTTTTCACTGTTTTACCCTCGATAAAGTATCGTTTTGCCGCTTTAGTAAAGATATCTGCAGACTGTAAGAATATCTCTAATCTCTCATCTCTCCAATTATTGTAAAGAATGACGCCATCTTTATCCATGTCAGAATGCTGGGGAATCTTCTTCAGCTTAATCATCAGAAATTTGAATATATTTCGAAAGAGAAATAAAAAGTCCTTGAAATTCAAATCTGATTTGTCAAGCATGTGTTCGATGAATTCGGTTGCGATACTTTTTTCGATATACACCTGAATTATCTTTACACAATCTAACACCATTGGATGAAGATTTTCTGAATTTACAGTTTCAAATTTAACAAAAACCACTTTGTCATCCAATCGACATTCAACATCGGCATAAGCAGCATCTCTCCAGGCATAAACACATGCGAACAAGTATTCCAAGTTTTCCTTTCCTTTTTCATCGAAAACTCCATCTTCATGTAGCTTTTCAATCAGATCGAAAATTGAGTAACCTGACAACTTTTTGATTCTTGCGACAGATGTCAAGAAATTGCAAGTTAATGTTGTTAATTGCCGAAGAATATCTCGAGTGAGCAAAGAATTGAAAAATTCGACAAAGGAAAGGGTTTGAGTCGATGAGAAGTTGTTGAATTCTTTCAAAATTTTTGTGAAGTGAAAAGTGGGAGATTTTTGCAATAAATATTCTTTTCTAGCTTCTAATTGATCATAAACCTCCTTATCCCCAGATACTAGACATGTGTAAGATGAACTGTTGGTAATGTGATAACCATTTCGAGATTCCTCTGATTTATCATAGTCGAGCAACAACTTGGCCATCTCTGAAACAGGTTTTATCAATTCCACCGCGACGAGTTGGTTCTTAGCAAGATTCCGAGTTGTTTGACTTGTAGATGTATTGCTAGAGTTGAACTGAATTCCGGGTTGGATGACGTCACCCCAGTGCCAATCCTTGTCACTTCCCTTCTCTTCACTGAAGTCATTCAGCTCAGGAATGGCCAAATTTCGCAGGGGGGTTTCTCCGAAATGAAGGACAATGATATGAAATAAAACTGAATACCATCGGAAGTACTGATAAACTTCTTCACTGTGTTCTCCATCTTCCAAGAGAATCATGTTTTCGAAATCCGAATAGGGAGTGAAATCCTGACGAGCAAGTGATCCCATTCCAACATGGGCAAATCT
>JAUELA010160402.1:0-13549 GCA_031471845.1 Boltenia villosa | reverse complement strand
ATTTAATCAGCGTTTCGCTATTAACGATGGCGACGCGTGTTAATTCAAGCCAAACCCCCCGTAAAAAACGACCTGGTTGCTACTGATTCAAACGCTAAGTTCGCACCTCCCACCTAAGTTCGCACAAACTGTTCCGATTCAAGTTGCGAACTTAACCGGGATATTACTGTAATCAATGTTACAATTTCAATCTTGATTTTATAACCATTATTCCGTGCATTACATAAGTATATTACATAAGATGAATCATATTTATTGTCTTTATTCATTGATCCAACTAGAGCAATTTCAATCTTGATTTTATTCGACTTTTTCAAT
Source organism: Boltenia villosa (assembly GCA_031471845.1). Taxonomy (NCBI): domain Eukaryota; kingdom Metazoa; phylum Chordata; class Ascidiacea; order Stolidobranchia; family Pyuridae; genus Boltenia; species Boltenia villosa. Next base: position 13,231 of record JAUELA010160402.1, on the reverse strand, counting down.
CTTGAAAGATTCTAATTCTATCCCGAATTGAATCAGGCCTTCTAACAAAATATGATGCCAATTCAAAGATTTCACTGAATCAATCACAATTCTTATATTTTTTAGGCATTTTTCCATTTCCTTGTTTACTCAAAAGAGAATAAAAACAAATCAAGCTTTTTTGTGAGTTTACATTAGGGATCGTCCGATATTATTACATTAGGGATCGAATGGTTCACGAATTACCCGTTTCTCAGTTTTTGCTACGATAATTATTGGAAATTTAAACATGTTTCCGTTTCCTGATACACAAGAATAATACAACAATATTATGTTAAATTAGCGACCACTGTCGTTTTTTTATATTGATTTTATGAAATAGAATGTTAAAAATCTTATCTTATTGTATTTAAAAGATCCAAAAGGAGTTTAGTGCTGAGGTTTAGGTTCTGAAAAAAATTCTAATATCGTTAATACATATCGGTTATCGGAACCCTTGAGTTCTGATTATCGTTGTCGTATCGGAACCGAAAAATCAATATCGGTCGATCCCTAGTTTACACGCTTCTGAGTTATCTAGAGATGATGACTGGGATCAGATTGCACGTTTACAATGGAGGCAATTGACCTCTGGCATATGAGAGGTTTCTACACAACATGTTTTGCCATATTCTAATAAACAGACTTGTTCAGTAGGTGTTTATAGCCATATTGCAACTGCTTGGTAATCTTTTTTTTTTGTCAATTTTACATTTTCTACTATTGTATAAATTGTGAGTGGGATTTCTTTTCTCCCGGACTTCTTTTTTTCTCCATATTTTTTGTAATTAATAGTCATGGTTGTCACTACATTGCATCTTGCAATGTCATAAACCATTCAGTTGGTTTTAGTGACATGCCATATTTTTCTATACTGTTTTCAAAGTTTTGTATCTTAAAATGATGAAAAATTCTATCTATCAGTATCTATATCTGGTTGAGAATAAAGACTGAAATATGCAGGATTGAATACAGAGTTGCCAAAAAGCATGATTTGTTTTCTTTTCTTTTTTGAGTAAACTAGAATATGAAAAAATACCTAAAAATTTAAGAATTGCATTTGATTCTGTGAAATCTTTGAATTGGCACCATTTTTTCATTAGAAGACCAGATTCAATTCGAGATTACATGTAAAGATTGAAGAAGTTGAAAAAAATCAAAATTGAAATTGTAATATTGGTTAATTTGAGTTCTAGTTGGGCCAATGAATAAAGACAATACGGTTCATTATATAATATACTTACTTAGGTATACGCATTATGCAAGAGCAATGATGGCCATAACATTAGTTATCTATGTTCCTACGTCCATTGACGCACGGAATTGGATACAAAAACAGGAGAAATTCTCGATCAAAGAAGTTATTCTACTAAATGTTTTTGTTTACACGCCTGAAGGCATCGAGACAGTTATCCTTACTGTACTTTCCACGAAATCTCAAACTGATTTAGAATGAAGATAAATGTAAAAACATTAACCTAAAGTCTATTATTCATCTGTTATAGTTGAGCACCTTGAGGCTCTGTAATATATGTGTTGTCTAATGGACAGCGGCCAAGTTGTGGGACTTTCAATACTTTTTATTGGCCCTCTTAGGTTATGTAATACATGTGTTGTACAGTTGATGTTTCAGACGTCGCCAGCACATCACGTAGGAAGCATTTGAAAACTTCACTACAGATGAATGCAACCAATTTCACAAATCACACTGATTGTGCAGGAAATTTATGATTAAATAAATAGTATGACAAGTTATTGTATTTTGCAAATAGTAGCCTAATGTATAAGTGGTTTTGTTTCAAGTATAATGGACCTTCAACGATTATAAAAACATTGTTTGGACATCTATGAAAAAAGTTTGCCGACCACTAAAAAAAGCTTGCAAATTAAGACTTTCATGCGCATTGTGTCATTATAACTTATGTGTCAGTGAACCTGATTCTAGCCATATATATTACACTAAAAATTAAATAAGTATTTGATAAAGGATATCTATTGTTTCATCCAAATCTTCCAAATCCCATTCGATGCTTCGAATATTGTTTCGCAATTCGTTCGCAACTTTCTCATACTGGTCCCGTTTCATAAATCCGTTGTCGGAGAGGAATGATCTCCATCTGTCTTGCAACGACTGACAATTGTTCACCGACTTCTCGACCTCACTGGAAAAGCAAAACAGAAAATAATGAAAAACCACGGAAAGGTTCGAACCAGGGCTGCGAAGTCGGTATTAGAGCCCACAATTTTTCCACTTGGTGGAGTTGACTCCTTTAATTATAACCCATAACCTGTGAAATTTGGAAGATTTTATTGGGATAATGTTATTTGTATTTCACTTATTATGTTCTTGTTTAGTTTATTCTTACTTAATGTTGTGACATTGTGCATTTCGTTTACTGTGTTAACGCTATGCATTTATCCCTACACAACATTGGGATACTACTGTCAATATATTGTGTATTCTATCAACTTTCATTTCGACATAATGTAAGCATCCATTATTACCATTGCATTATACTAACATTGTAGTATTTGGTTGCATTAAGATCTCACAGATATATATATACCTAGTTAAGCCTAGCTAAATGTAAGTTGAGTGCATTGTGCACACCAAGGAATATCAGGACATCGCCTCAACACTAAAGAAGAAGGCCGACATTGATTGATGATCGCCTGCCTCGAACCTGACTTCCCAATAGATTTCAGATTGTTTCATCAATACAGGGTCCTATGAACAAGTTTTTGTTCCAAACGTGAGGCACAGAGAAGGATGTTTGGAAGCAATCCGTTCAATTTATTTCTTTTAATTAATTTTATTTTAAACTTAATCTTTGTTTATTATTGATATTAGACATGTCATGTTCGTGCACAATTAAAAGTTGTATTTCACAAGCTTACACTAAATCACACCATCTAACTTCTTCAGACGAAGCATAATAAATTACAATAACGTTTACAAGAGCCTTTAATTGTGTATGAACAAGACTATGTTTAATATTTAAATTTTATAATTCTTGTTTGACCATCACTGTGGCTTATCATTAGGCCTCAATAATACTTTTGAAAAAAGCGGACTCGAAAAATGCCAAGACTCGTATGAGTGCGAATACTCGGACCCATTTTGTCCCATCCCTTGTGGCTTATGCTACAAATGGATCCATAACTAAGAGAGCATAGAGAAAGGATGACTGGTTTGCTGCACAACATTTCACAATTCTGGGCACTTTGTTTAACAAAACAGAATCTTGCTTATAAATTTTTAAATTTCTTACTTTTAACTCAATGGAATTCATTGACACTTTTGGAAAAAGCAAGTTTTTCCCAGGACTCTAAAAATGCCAAGACTCGTACAAGTCCGAATTCTCGGACTCGTTGTGTCCCATCCCTTGTGGCTTATGCTACATATGGATCCACAACTAAAAGGGGGTATACAGAGAAAGGAGAAACGGTTTGCTGTACAACATTTCACAATTCTTGGCACTTTGTTTAACAAAACAGAATCTTCCTTAAAGTTTTAAATTTTTTACTTTTAACTCAATAAATTTCAGATTAACAAAAAGCTACTTCGGGCAGAGTATGCATCAAATCAGATAACTGGACAAAAAGGAAACTTCTGCTTAGGAGAAACTGTTTTCCACTATTTTACTAAGATTTTATCAATTTCATCGTGATTGATCAGCGTGAATGATAAGATGAAGACAATTTCATACTTCTGGCAATGATTGATGAGTTACTTGGTGGAGAATGAACATTCTCGTGAAGTTTGTCTCACATTGCAGTTTTCTTAGAAACACAAACAAACTATATTTTTTGAAACCTGTCATGTTTCGAAATGTGAACTAGTCATTTTCGGAATTTCAATTTTTTTTACAATAGACTTTTATTATGTAAAATATTTGATTTCTCATACCTTTACCATCACATAAGCAACCTACAATAGCATCTAAAATAAATTTGCTCCATTTGTAATATGGAATGTTGTGCCTCATGTATCCCAGAAATTAAAAATATTTGGATTTTAATCAGAGGTTACGTTACCCTCTATAAATTATAATTATATTTTTGAAACCAATTTTGAAATTCGAAGTCATCATTTTCGCAATTTTGAATGGTTTTACAATATTTATTGTGTAAAAATATTAGATTTCTCATACCTTTCCCACCATAAGTAAACTACAAATAAATTTGTTCGCGTTGTAATATGGAATACATGTTGAGCCCAAAATTGGATTTTAAATTTTATTCATAGGTTAAACTCAATAAGCAATCAGCATACTAGAGTTTTTAACTTCTCTGGTTATTTAGAAATGGGGAAATAGTGTGATATGCATGAAAGAAACTAAGAAATCCTCTATTTCAATGCTTCATAATTGTTCCTGTTGTCATATAGAATACATGTCGAGCCCAAAATTGAAAATGTTTAGATGTTACACTCTATTAGCATATTTAGAAATGGGAGAAAAAGTGTGATATGCATGAAAGAAACTAAGAGTATCCAATATTTTAATTATTTTTTTCAGCATTCCAGAACTCAAATATAATTGCTCAACACTCCCTTGATCAAACCCAACTTAATGGCCGGACAAGTCAAAGCATAATATAATTGATGGGTGTGTCAGACAACAACAGGAAGAGGTGATTAGGAAACCAGAAATTAAATCTGAGTTATTAGAAAGATGACGATTTTATTGAAATTAACCTCAATAATAATATCATACTGTGCGAGTGCATATTATGGACCATGGTGGTCCAACTACAGTGATTTTTATTGTCGAGTTGGTGCTCATAGAGATATATTGATCTATTGTATTTATCTTCTAGGAAAAAAATGAGCGACTTCCATATTTCTTAAAATAATGCTGCAGCCAGAGTGATTTTTATTGTCCTGCTGGCGCTCATACTGATATATTGATCTATTTATATCTATCTAATTATCTTCTAGAAAAAAAAATGAGCGACTTCGATATTTCTCAATGATGCTGCAGTATAAAACCAAGAGAAAATGTGACTGATTCAAACATCTTAAAGCTAAAACTTCTTAAAATCTAAAACCAGAAATCAAATGGGAAATGACCAGGAGCTAGACCAGGAGCTTGTCTTCGACCTTCCTCTACCAAAAAGCAACACATATTGAGACTCTGGTGAAAAAAAGTCTCGACCCCAAACATCCCATTAGCAGACAAGAATATGACCAGCATTATCTATGAATAAATTCAAAACCCATGAGACTAATGATAAGAGTGACAAGTAAGTATTGGTTGAAAAAGTGCACAAATCATGGGAAAATATTGTCAAAGTAAGATACAAAATTAGTTTTCATTTGTATGTTTAGTGCTGAAGTGGCCAGCAATATCAAAAAGGTTGGACCACCCTGTTATAGACAAATAAATATGGTATTTATTCAATGAAACTTACCTTTTCACAACAAAAAATGGATCTTCAACAGACATGGTTTGCCCGCAGAGTTACAGATGAATTGATGAAATAATCCAGATGTTAGATTGTTCAACAAAACTCCACAAATTCTTCTTTCGAGAAGGTTTATAAAACGTCAATTATGCACAATAATATAGCATTCAATTTTTATCTTGTGATAAAACAAAAAAACTTAAGATATAAAATCTGAAAAAGAATGAAATATCGTGAACATTTGATCAGGATTTGAATTAAATTCTCCTCCGCTAGCTAGAACTTTGGCAAGATCATACCTGAGTTAGCTTTTACAATTTACCTGGAATTTATATGGTTTTTGCAACACTTAGATCTTATGAGGCTTTATATGTTTATACATTTTTTTTTGATTGATGTATCATACTTACCCTCTGATTCAATGGAAAGCCGTAGCGACCTTATACATGGACGCATGATGCGACCATGCCGACTTGCGACCCGTGACCAAGGTCACAAGAAAACCGCTGTGTGAAGATTACATTAGAGATGTTCTGCTTGAAGATCCAGGAAAAGTCTCTACTAGCTGAAAGATCATACCCGAGTCAATTTATAAGTTTAACATGTATTTTATGTTTGCCACACTCAGATCTATTCTACACGGTCCATTAAATGATATTATTTGTCAATTAATGGATCTCATTGATGTTAATATCTCAGGGTTGGCTGACTCTGATGACCATATATATGGTCCTTCGCCAATCCTGTGCCAATGTTATATTTTGCCTTCATTTTTTATCTTTAAATCTCTGTTTCCCTGTTTGCAATTTTCTATTTGGCAAAAATAAAATATACGTTTTTAACATGTAAATATTTCAATACAAAATTGAAAGCATTAAGGCCAAATTATGCTTCAAGTTTACTAGGCTCTTGAAAAAAATTGGAATCCGATATTTTTCCTCAAAAAATAATTGATTTCCAAAGCTTCTTTCTGTGCATATTGTATTCTACAGTTGTATTTTTTACCACCGATCATATAATGGAATATGGATCATATTTTTCTATACGGTTTTTATAACTTTTTTCATTTGTACAAAATATAGTTTTTCATCTCCACAGGTTGACCGGTATCCAAGATCTAGATATCTAGCTTGTGCAGATGAAGCATAAATAAATGAAGGAACTTACCGATTGATAATAGACGAATCATTCTAGATAACTTTATCATCATCGTATATAAATGAAAATTTTACTGTGTGCAAACCTTTGCTAGATCTTACCATCAACCATCTTCAAACAGAGCAAAATAGATAACTTAATAAGAATAATATCTTACATGAAATAAAACTGTCAACCGGGAGCAAACAATACAACGCACTACATAGACAAATTTTCCTCCGATAAACTGACCGACAACCATCACAACCTATCAGATGTTTCCATCAATTGCATGGAATGTCTCCATTCATGTGAATTCACTCATATCCCCAGGTCAAGACAGAACATTACTTGGAACATAAAATCCAGCTAATGGAAGTCGTAAAACATTAAATTGGAGGATTTCAATCATATATCTTTGAAATTTGAGCATGTGTGGGTGTAAAATGATACCAACCAACCTCACAAGTCATAGAATGTGGTTGAATTAACATCTAAATAACACTAAAACTCTGAAATTGCTTGCTTGTTTTCGAATACAGCGAAAACGGTGAAGGATGGTTGCTACTACATTGCATCTTGTCATAAACCATTTAGTTGGTTTTTGTGACATGCAATATTTTTCTATACTGACCACTGTTTTCCAAATTTTGTATCTTAAAATGATGAAAAATATAAATTCTACCTATCTATCTGTAGCACCATGATTTTCATGCGAAATCTGTAAAATGACAATATAAATAGAATAAAACAAGTTCCGTTAAAATGAGCCACAGGTTACCAAGTTAGTGCTGTTTTTCTGCTCACAGATTCTCTCTCCCGTACAGGTATCACTTGTTAAAAATTGAAGATTTTATAAAGTCAGTCTCGTGGCTGACTCGTCCTATTGCGGGTTCGAGACCTCTTTTGCTTCATAAGAATAAAAAAGGGCAAAAACACATTTCAACTCAGAATAGGTTTTGTTAAAATCAGGCTTCGAGTTCGCACCGTTTTCACTATATTTATTTACAGCAAAAACAGAGATAATAGCGAAATATTTTCAACTATCGTACCGTTGAAATGAAAATAGAAACAGGTTAAAAAAATTTTGTCTGTGGATTATCGAGTCAATGGCGTTTTTTGATGTGTTTGGCCCAACAGGTCACCCGTTAGTAAAGTTATTCTCAAAAATACTGAGTCTGGGATATGAAAGGAACCTCACAGCCTTGCAAAACACAAAGCCTAACTTAGTGGATTATTTAAACCCTGGTTTTTGAAAATAGTAAATGGAGAAAATATAGCTAGATTTGACTCCACATCTATTAGGGGGTGAATCAAATTTTTTGACAACATATCAGGGTAGAACAAGAGTAAAATAGTCTAAGAAGCACTGATTTAAGTCATAAAAGAACAATATACTTGAATCGTTATTATTTGCTAACAATCCATAAATATATTTTTTAAAAGGTAGCTAAATTTTCAGTAGATTATCTCATCATAATTAAAGGTAATATGACATCACTATAAACATGATTGTGTCATCACATAATGCATCGATACTATATTTTTAGAATTATATTCAAGCAATGATGAATTGAACGTGAAAAAAAAAAAATGTCAGATCAATAATTGGATTGGATTGTATGCAAGTATCAATAAAGTCTATGAAACTGATCAATACACGCATTGAGGTCATTTCCCAGCCTTTGTGTTTTACCTAATTTCACAAATGGCTTTTGTTTCTAAGAAGAGGTATTGTCATTGGCGCTAAATGGTTACAAATCATTAAAAAAAGGTGCCGTAATAATAGTAAATTCCATTAGAACATGTTGTTTATCAAAGATTTCATTCATCTCACAAAAATTGCGTCAAAAATTGAAGCATTTTCACAACAAATAAAAATAGCTAGAGACACTTTGCACAATATATTTGGTGAATAAATTATAATCAAGCCTATACAACCCAAGGGATTTATTTATAAGGTCCTGAGTCTTGATAAGAGACTGTTTTGTAAGCTCATTAAATGAAAGAAAAGAAAAGAAAATCCATATGGGAATTACATTAGCTCAATTCTCTCCTCTCAGCACTTCCTAGTTTAGCACTTTGAATGAAATGAAAGCAATAGCCTGGTGTTAAATACTGCAATGATAATCTCATTAAAATAAGTATTGGAATGGATAATGAGGATTTAAATGAGTCAAAGCAGCCTGGAATGTGAGGCTTCTGGTGGGAACATTTTGTTTTAATTTGTTGCCTGTTCTTCTAGCACTTATTTCCATTTTCCATTTTCATATTTCAATTCTGTAGTTTATTCTGTCATTGTCAATACATTGCATCTTATGAACCAGTGGTTCTCAACCAGGGGGAAGTCACCCCGTGGTTTCAGGGGGGGTGATAGTTTAGATTTTTTAATAAAAATTTTATTTTTCACAATTCTTTCTTTTTATTTAAAGAATTTACAACATCCTCGCATTCTATTCAGCTTTTCTTTAATACAATATAAACTCCTTCATTCTATTTTTGTATATTTAATTACAATCATTATATGCATATTTTTTGTAATGCACTTTTCAAGGCAGAATATTTTCGACAGAGGGGAATGTCATTCTGACATATGATGAAAGGGTGCATACTGCATAGGCCAAAAAAGGTTGAGAACCACTGTTATGACCCATTCAGTTGATTTTAGTGTCACGCCATATTTTCTAGACTGACCTCCAATCATAATTGAATTTATGAAAATAAAATTTCAAGCCATTATTTGATATCCCTACCTGTCTGGTCAATTCAGGAAAAAACAAACCGACAAAAAATAGAATAAAAATATATGGTCTATTAAAATACTGTATTTAAAAGCTTATAACACATACTTGTATATTATGCACACTCCTAATTATTGGTGAAAAATGAGGTTGACATTTAGTTCCAATGTATCAAGTGCCCTCTCTAATTTTTACTTTTAAAAATCTGTGGAAAGAGTGAATATTACACTTGACAGAGTGAATTTAACACTTGACAGATGCACAAATACAACAGCTTGAGCCTGAAACACTCAATCTCTCTATAATATTAATACTAAGTGAATTTTGTCATACAAAATAATCAGAAAACAGCAGTTTACAAATGGAATTTTATGAAAAGAACAGGACCATACAGTTATTGAAACTGCTGACCCTGAAAAAAATCGTAACAGGCTAAAATTTATTAAGATTACTTTGAGTACGCAATAGTATCAAGGAATAACATTAAGATTATTAAATGTATGATTTATACACAACTATATGTAAAAGTTTTGCCAATTCATACATAGATAATTGAGAAATAGCATATAATCTAATAAAAAATATCAGATTTGTTCATACACAATTTAAAGTTTTATTTCGTAAGCTTTCACTAGATCATAATATCTTGTTTCTTCAGTCAAGCAAAATAAATAAATTAATAATATGAACGATAAAAACGATGATAAGAACTACTAATTGTGCACAAACAGGACTATGTCTGACATTATTTTTAATTTTATAATTCTTGTTTGAACATCCTTGTGGCTTACTCTATGGATCTACAAATAAAAGAAGCATAGAGAAAGGATAAACAGTTTGCAGCACAGTATATCACAACTCTTGGCAATAAAAAGAGTAGCAAGAATTTAGTAAGTTATAACAACAGGTGACCTAATAATAAAATTCCTTTTAGTACATTTGACTTTGTTTTAATAGTGCAGGAAACAATGCTGCTAAATTAAAAATGATTGTTTGATTTAATTAAAATTCAACTTCATTAGCTATGCACACACTCCAGCCCATTTCACAGTTCAATTCACTTCATTAGATTTGTTTATTGAACTCCTAAATCAATCTTTAATCTCTAATTCAATCCATTTTCACCACAGATAATAATGATTGGTATTGTCTGGTTTTATTATTAAGTTTTTAAAAAGATCCATAAACTGAATACAATGCAATAAGGGCACTTGTCAATTTAAGTGGTCCAGTCGAAAACCTTGTTAATTTAAGTGGTCCCTATATTTTCTTTGTATATCAAAAGCATATCTTGATGGAATAAGTATTTAATATGCCTGAGACGGCGAGATGGGATTTGCGTTGATATTATTGAACGGTATGTTACCCTGGAATAACAATAAAAATTGATGTATTTTAATAAATTCAGTATAAGTTAGGGTGGGTTAGGGTAGTGTTAGGTAATATAAATATATTCCTTCAAAAGCAATAATCACTCTGGACTCGCATCTTCTGAAGCGATAATCGTGTCTACTAAACCATGACGTTGTGTTGAACGCATTAATCACTCAGGACAGCAGGGATATTTCAGGACCGCTTAACTTGGCAAGTGTCGGAACTTGGAAATGAAGAAACTACCATTAAACTAAAGTAGAATGACAATATCTCAATAATAAGTAACATTTCAAACAAAAGTTAAAATAAGATTCAAAGCTTTGATTCGAAATGCCCATCCATAATCATTTAAAATGTGAATAAGTAATATGACAAAGTTTTCAATGTCTTATCCAATATTATTGATTTTGTTTTTCTTTTACAGTTACCTCTGTCACTGTTACCTCTGTTTGGACTCTAATTAGTAAGCTAGGGCAACCCTAATTTACGGAGTTACGACTAAACGGAATTATTATTTACGGATTCCGTTACTTACAGACCTACAGACTGATTTAATATCTATTACCTAAACCTACCCTAACCCTCCTCCCTAACTAATACTGAATTTACTAATACTGATTTGTATAAAGATGAAACGAAATCCGGTTTGCCCATTGTACCTGCTGTTTTATCTTTAGTTACAGCTGGTTTTACGTATAATGTCCATACATCTCAAAACTCTTCGCATTACTAACCTATGGTATCTAATTCACCAAAATCCATGCTCAAACCAAACATACGTTCACTCAAACTAGGCTACGCTGCAAGTAACAATACCTGAGCAAAATTTACTAAAAATTACCCTACAAGGGAAGTTATTCCAGACAAAACGAAGAAGTGAATCACCAAAAAGGGAAATGTGAACTCTGAACGGTGGAACCCAGCTGGGGTTCATCTACAAAGCATTATAATAAAAGAACAAAACTAAAGATAATTAGAAAAAGGCAAAAATATAAAGAAAATAATAAGAAACCACTTGACACCTTCTTCTTTTCGTCGCGTGAAGTCAAGCGTGTCCATTCTCTCGATGTGCGTCACAAAAGTCGCATTGTGTTTGGTTTATGACGTCAAACCCGAGATAAACCATCAATCATGGCCTTGTCACTTATAATAATCATTATCGCGTAACAATATCTGACATGGGCTTCTTATTGTTGCATAATAATACAAATAATAATTTTGTGAACGACTTTATTAGGCTTTTTATCTTGTGAAAATATTCGTTCAATGAGAAGGCAAATTATTTTTGCGGAACTAAAAGAAAATGACCGACTATCTGTTAGCAAACGGAGATAGTGAAATGCATCTACGAAAGAGGTTTGTTACCAACACAAATGCTTTAGATTCTGATTCCAAGGAACATGGAGATACGGTACCGGAACTCTACACTGCTTTGAAAGGGGTGACTTCAGATCCAATTCCTAAAGGTACCATTTGTAGCCTATTAGTTGCTTTTGTCTTTGGTATTAAGGCTAAAATACGCGTACGCGGCAAACTCACGCGTTTTTTTTTTATATATAGCCGCGCGGTACCGTACATAATCGAATTCCGTGCGGCCATGTGAAAACAAACCAAAAACGCGTGCGTTTGCCGCGTACGTGTATTTTAGCCTTTACAGAAGCTCATAGGTATCGCATAATGCACGTAACAAGTCCTTTGCCAGGTTTAAGTTGGCACAATGCCGCGAAATGTACGGTAACTCTAGATTTTTTCAGTGGCCGGAATAAAAGGTCACATGAAAAACATTTTTGCTAGGAAAAAAGTCGCAACTTAAAGGCTAAAATACACGTACGCGTTCTTGGTTTGTTGTGGTATAGCCGCGCGTAATTCGATTCCATACGTATTCGCGCGGTTGTAATGAAACAAACCAAAAAAACGCGTGCGTTTACCGCGTACGTGTATTCCAGTCTTAAAGGTGGAAACACACAGAATACGTGCGTTTTTATTCCTCTTCAATTGTATTATAATGATGGCTGCGCAGGACGCGTTGATAGGAAACCGTCAAATCCAATTGCGTCAGTTGAAAAAAATAAGCTTCCATACGCTTCTGTTAATCAAATTCAAAAGATTGAATGTGTAAAGTTTTACAGCAACAACCAAATGCGCGCGAAAATTTTACGTTCTGTAAAATATGTAAAAGATAACCCTTAACATGGGTCGTCATGTGCAGCCTCACATATAGTGCATGTCTATCGCTGTTAATTAAAATCATAAAAAATCACGGAAAATGCTACAAACATTTTAGAATTGTTCTGAGGAATGTATATATGTACAACTAGTTTAGAAATTAACGAGGGTAGGTAGGTGGGGACATGCTACTAATAGGCAACAGCAGTAGTCTATAATAGAAGCAGTTGGAAATTGTTCCTGCATTTTCCACAATTCGGCAGCTGATACAATACGAACAGCAGTTTAAATAGTATAAAAAATACGCTGATCGGGAATGGCGTCTGGTTTATCTTAGCTTAATCGTGATTGATTAAGCATTCTACGCTGCATCCTCGTGAAATGTT
>JAUELA010160291.1:0-13550 GCA_031471845.1 Boltenia villosa | reverse complement strand
TTATGCAGTGCCATGCTGCTCAGGAGAGTGAATTAACGATAGGTACTGTCATGTGTGTTATACTTTGTCACCTAATCAGTCAATATCAGGTAACAGGACATATGTGCGCTGATTTACATCTGGTACAGCTGTTTGATTTGATCTGTCGTAATATGTTACAATACACACACACACAATTCATAATTACACATCGTGATAATTATCCCCCATATATATATATATATATATATATATACGTCGTTTTACATTTACCGAAATATATCAAATTTACCTAAATTTAAATGATGCATTATTGCAAGTATGTTTGACATATGTGATTATCCTTGCTTCCAACAGTTAGAATTGCGGGATGTGCTCAGAATATAAACGATAGTCCGAAGCAGCGGGTAGTTTTCAGGATGCAATTTGTCTTAGAATCCTGATAGCATGTGCATTTGCTAAATCTGAATATCGCGGAATTACAATATATATGCTTCTATTTATTTAATTCATGATTTTCATGATTTAACTTTAACTTCGTCATCCATCGATGCGGACGAAGTGAAGCGTGTCGGTACCTTCAGACTACGATACGATTTTGCCGTTTCTTTGTTTGAAACAGCTGGGATACTGCTTTTATTGGCGCTTTACACTAGGCGTTGCTCACAGACCATTCGAATACAGGTCATTTCAAAGCGTTCAAGCTACTACAGTGTATAATCGAACATGTCAAGGACACAAAAAACGGACATAAATATTAAACAGGGAATAGTGTGCCATTTAGTTTGATAACCACTCTTATGTCAATATTCATTCTGGGTTGGAAGAGAGATGCTGAGCAAATTAAGAGGCTGCAATCCTTGAAGATGAACTTGAAATGTACAACCTGTTTAAAGGTGTGCTGGTCCACGAATAACATAATGACGTCATTATGTAATGAATAGTAAGCCCTAGAGGAATCCATTTTCATAGTTTTACCTTCATAACGATTATCTAAGTGCGTATTATCACATAAATGTATTGTACATCATATAATGTACACTGACGTCACCAAAATTAATATGTTGCTTTTTCAACCGTGACGTAGTTAAGACTATTTTGACGTCTTGTGGTTTGATTACGAAATTTGGTGAGATTTGACACCGAATTGTTTTGGCATTCTTATAATTAATTATTATATTGTACCATCTTATATTAAAACTATTAATAGTAGAAATCTTTCCATTGTATTTTACTTTAATTTAGCAACAGCATCCGATCTAGATGCAATGAGAGAGGATGGAATGTATGGATTGAAATACATGAAAATGATATTGGAGATGATCAATTCCTGAATCATACTAAATACGTAAGTCAACAAAGTGGTGAAAAATAGGGGATATCGTTGGGTATACAATTGTAGTTAGTCAACTGTCTGCTGAAGCTGAAGTCTGCTCAACTGAAAATATCCTTCAGATCATATTAATATCCTGTAGTATTGTAATAACTACAATCGTTTCATTATTCATTATCGCTACATTGAATTTTAATTCTCTTTATATATATGATTAAAAGTTTTTTTATTTCGTCCAGATACTGAACAAGGAATTCAAACTAATACAAGTCTTTAAGATAGGGTATTTTTGAGCAGATGCTATATGATATGTAGGTCGTCACTGTTCTGTGTCTATCATGGTGTATGACGGTGAACGCGACGATGCTTGGTAAATGCATCTCTTAGTTTAAGGTATTCGATTCCCCCTATGTTCATTCAACCTAAAAATAAATTGACTCCTCACTTAAATTATTTTTGAATGATTTAGGATAAAGAATCATCTACTGTGTTTTCCAGGGTTGATTTGCACCGCGCATATTAGGGATATTAAGCATGTAGGAGAAAAAAAGAATGTATGAAATAAGTCACTGAAATAATTCCCTAATCCTAACTTTTGACTTTCTTGTGGTGATGGGGGAAGGTGTTGTGTAATTGTGTTATGATGAAGAATGCCTCTGCTACATGTTAAAAGTTTTAGGCAATTTAAATACTTCGGGGCACTTGCTCGGTTAAAAACAAAGCCTATTATAACATCTGAAGGTTGATGCTTTGTTGTTTCCTAAATTTTATTTTGTGACTGCCTTAAATGTACAGTGTATTGAAAGCAATATTAGGTTAGTCACTGAATGTTTGATACCGTCAACTCAATCGTGTCAGTTCCTAATTTTCATTATCCAATGGGGTTCGCGCTTTAGTGCTGGATCAATGATGGGACTCTCCAGCAAACATTTGCACGAAAGTAGCGAATATTATTTCTAGAGATAATTTTATAATGTTTAAAAAGTTGAGTGAGCACCAAAGATTAATAATTTATTCTGCAAATCACTGTCCATCCATCCCAAAAAAAGATTCAAAGGCTCAGATTTCACTGTCACCAAACAGATTAGGTTCCCCTTTTCTAGAAAACTAACAAGTGATAAAAACTTAATTTAAAAAAAGCAAATGTAAATAGCAATATATAAGCGCAGATATCAAGCCAAACAAGGGTAATAAAATACATAGTTGGTAAGCAGACGCTGCTATTTCACATGTTTAACTAGGAAATACAAAATCGATTAATAAAAGTATAAAAAGTAAACATTTTCTTTAATGCCGAATCGTCGTGATCAATTATTGTGATCTTAATGACAGCATAATGAGAAATTATCACATAAAACAATACAAAATACTATACGTTGTAGTTTTATAGTAACAGCACAACAACCAACCATATTCATTCAAAATTAACCGTTTCAAATTGAAATGAAAAGTGAATTGACTCCCAAAAAGGCTTGGTTTCTGTTGGCAACACATTGCTTCTTCTAAGCCAGCCCCACCCTCGACACTCCTACATTGGACTTGAAACCTCGATACACATCAGTCGATAGAATCACGTTCTCAGGTGCTTTATATCTCACGTAGATCTTATTCCCCTTCGCAAGACGGAACAATCCGCTTTGATACATTGTTACGAGATCTTCCTTCAGAGCACAAGTCGCCTCCTGGACATCCCTCAGGATCGTGTAGTGTTGGATGTGAGGTCCCTCATGCACCACAACCTCCATGAAGATTCTGTGACAATGAAGAGAAGAATCCAGATTAGAGTTTAATCAAGAAATTTCAGAAAGATAATTTTTCTACATTAAGGTCCGCGACAATAACGACAAGGAAAAGAGAAAATTTCCGGGGAAATGTCTCGGATTTAGACTAATAATGAACACGAGGTTAAACAATCTGCTTGCCTACAAAGACTAATTAAGTATTGATCTAAATATCATTCACTTAATATGACAGTTCAATATTATTATAATGAGTTTTCAAATATAGTTTCCTTTCTATCTGGAATCTCGAATATCTTTTATATATTTAGATACTATTCTCCTTTAACTTTTAATGCATCATGATTCGTTTAGTTCAAACAGCACGTGCAAGTTTTGATCAACCGCGGAGCTTAAAATTTCCTTGGTCTATCAAATTGTGAAACACAAGAATAAATAAATATATCTCGTGCTCTCTCACCTCTTGTGTTTCATATCAGCTTTTGCACAGGCGAATGTCAACTTCGCATATATCATGTAGAGTCCGTTCTCAGGCATGACGACTGTACCATCGTGGAAAGAGGTTGCTGGACCACTTATGACAGAGTATTTGGAAGGATGTCTCTCGTAGTGATTGATATTTACCCAACCTGAGGATTCTGTGAACAAATTCAAGTTAGTTTTTATATATACCCATATGAATTGATCCTCCCTGTCAAATAGCGAAACTCATATGCGTAATATATATTTCTTATGCTTTGGACAAAGTTGTCATTTAACGACATCGGCAGTAGGAGCAGTTTAGCGACAGCGTTCAGTATCCCCTTGAATAATTAAATTTTATTTTACAAATTGGTTGGGAATTAGATAACTTGTATATGCAAGCTATATAGAATTTTTGACTCGGTTCAAATAGGTGTCGCACAAGAAACACCAATCAAAAATACTTTTTAGTGCGAACGTAATCCCTAAATCAGAAATTCAAACGACGGATTCTAATACTGTGTTTATTTTCTTAGTGAATTTCTTATTCTCAGTACAATCTAATATTTGTGCCCGGTAAGGAATACTACCTTTGTGATGCTGATCTGTAATCAACCAATGAACGATGAACCTCGGCGCTTCGTAGAAAGCAGTCACTGCTCTTTTGAGATATTGCGATGTATCATGGGAGATTTCTGTTAAAAATATGAGGAAATTTTAGGGTAAAAGAATACAAACATTACAAGCTCTGTGTGTTGATACATATTTGCTAAGCCTCCTGTGCTGGACAGGCTCCTTTATATATCAGATGTTAGCTAATTATTCCCAGGCAACTAAGTCACGCATATTTTATGGTTTATAATTTATTATCTATAACTCCATGTTTATCTGTTTCAAAATCATAACTATAAAGTATACGGCTCAGCATCATCTCGGTGGCAACATTCTAGCCACGCTAAATTGAAATGAACAAAAGGCTTTGTTCGATGTTAATAATAGCACCACACAAGCTTACCGTTCTTTTCAAAGTTTGCTCTCCACAGTTTGAAGCTATCAGTTGTCACCTAAAACATAAATTAAATTCTAATAATATTGCGTATATACTATCACGACTTGAAATGTCTGAATAATTACTTTTCAGACTAATACGAATGAATATTAGATGGTTGTCCCCTTTTTCTTCGTTGAAATATTTACAAAATACTAAACACGATATGGTAATTATGGGATTCATTCTTATGTCTTCATCATTGGATATCGAATGTTTCTACATAATTGACGCAAGTCCGCTAAACCTTGTAAATGTGAGTACACGATTTTTGATGCGTTAATTCCGAAAAATATGTTGCTACAAATCATGGGGCTGTCCCTTGGTGTTTGGTTCACGCTCTGCCATGTATTTGTTCGTAAAACAACAACTGACGTCAGACGCCATCTGGTTCTCGTCTCATATTTTAGTGATTATTTTTATTGCTAGCGTTTAAATTTGAGTTGTTCTTCGAAAATGTATCTGTTTCTTATCTTATCTTTGTTTCAAGTCCAATCATTTGAGGCTCAACAGCGAGTTATTCGCACACATTTGAACAAAATCTACTTACGTTTTCCACATGGTTGAAGAATTCGGGTTCGTTCAAACATGAAGGGTCGAGATTATTCACGATGTCCCATCCAATTTTAGAGCATTTTTCGCTGATTTCTTTGCTGAAATTAAAATACATGAAGTAATAACGAGACAAACGCCACACACTGCCCATCAATGACGTAATAGAAAATATTGAGGGAGGCGGGAATTCATTTTTTATCGTGAAAACTTATCCAACAAATAAGTGTCAGGACCAAATGAAGTACGTAATATATTTTAAATTGATCTTCTGTGGCCAAGTGTTACGCTGGAGTTATATCTGTTACTATTAACAAAGATCATCTCATGGATTTTAAGTGTATTGTTTTAAATCTACGTAATTCACATTAAGACCTATTCATTCTCATCCAACCGCCTCTCACAAGATTCACTTCGGGTGTTTTTCGAAGCTTCGAATTACGAAGATAATGTTACTGAATACTAAGAAATGTTTGCGGAACCTAAACTCAATACGGTTCCGTAACAATACGTTAACCCGCACACTACCCAATAAAATATATTTTGCGGAAGTTTAAGAAGGATTACGCCATCATAGATTAACTTCTGCTTTTCGTTACTCTTTGTATTCACAGAAATATGTTTAGACTTCATTATTACAAATATTTTCATCGGTATGAATCATCAGTTTAATTCACATTCACGATTTGATTTCACTACTGTATATAGTAGTTAATGATCAACGCAAAGCAAACAGCAAAATTCATTCACAATAACTATTTCGATTTGTTTTCTTACCAAATGTAGCATCCCTTTTCTTCGACCCTCCCAGAGTTGCACTTTGCACATTTACTACATTCCAATTCAATTTGAACCTCACCCAATGATTCAAGAAAAGCATCTTCGTAATTTGACTGTTGTATCCAAACACAAATGCTGACTGACATCGCTAGAGTAATGAGGGAGAGAATAACACCAATCGCTACTTCCAAGATTCTCATGATTCTCGATATATCAAGATGTGCTGTTTTTATTAATATTTGACAAAAACGTTCGTGATTGTTGCTTCGCTGAGAAAAATAACGGTATGGTATGAAATCGTGACTGTTTGTCTCTTTCAGTGTTTCGTTCAGTTCCGTTTTTTCATTACACTTACCTCTAGTTCCTCTTTGTTTACACGCAAGTTCCGTTTTTTCATAACACTTACCTCGATCTAGTTCCTCTTTTCTTACACGCAATGGTAATGAATGGAAACGTATTCACCATTGTTAACTTTCCAAATGAAATAAAATTACCATTTAAAGATGATCAACGCAGTCAATTTGAAGGTGTTTCTGGATCTATCTGATTTTCAAATATTACAATCTTTCGATGTCAAGCTCCACAAGCTTGAGGCAGAATGAGGCCATAATAAATAAATGAATGTGTTTTACGAGCGTACATTATATAACCTAACAATACATGTTAACCAATGATTGGCGCTGGTTGATTGATTTTGTAAAATATTTATAATAGTTTAATGTTTTCAATTTTGTTTCAAATTTGTGATTGGTGGGAAATGAGTCACGGTGATGGAGAGCTGACTAGTCGGGCAACCGTGTTTGAAAACAGTAACTGAGATATGTTATCAACAAGTATATACCGTTGCAGTATTTTTTTTTATGTATGTTGGAAAATATAGCCAATTAAACATATCACGTTTGCTTCCATTATACTCATAGCATGCACTGGTGTCAACCATGACATCTCTCATGGACCTATTCTGATATAATTGTCAATGTAATTTATTTCTGATTCACTTCTTATATGCGTCGATGAAGATACTAGATTTCAGGCAGTTCCTTGTTTTATTGACCTCGTCGATGACATCAATCGAATACTCTATTCATTTTGAAGTTAATATGTAATGCACCAAGTTCATTTGTAAGGTCCAATATTGACATATTCATGTTATTCAACTGGCAAAGTATCGTCGCTGATATAGAAATAATCAAAAGCAGAACAGTTACACAGATAGTCATACCAGGTGATTTAGCCGCATTTTTACGGTACGGTTATTTTGAGGTCAAACACAGAACTGCGTAGGCGGGGAGGGATTTTTCGGGATTTTAATTCAAAGAATAAAATTAAGGAGGTATGCCGAAGGAGGAGATATGTCAAAACCGGGAAGGTGGAAAATTTCATTCTAAACTTTCAGATATCGTTGGGACTCATTCTAGTGTGACAGGCGATTATAACAGCTTGGTTATCACTGTCTATATACTATATGTTTTGAATAAAATGAGGCCTTGTTCAAAAAAGTATGACGTAATAGAGAGTAAATGTTTTTACTACTAGATATTTGAACGAATTGCGTCTTCAAGTGTTTTCATTCATAAACATTACTCGCTGTAAAAATTTCCAAAAACAAATTGGTAATTCCTCAAAAATGTTTTTCGTGGGGTTAGAAACCACTGGCTGATATTACTCGGTTATACTAGTTTGTTATGTATTTTGCATGATTTTTCGCACAATAAATATTTTATTAATGTATCATATTTACCCTCGGATTCACGTGCAGTGGAAACATGTCCAGAATCAACCTGTACATTCGATATTTGTGTGAGCTGCGCAAGTGAGTGACTAATTTGCATCTTAGATTTTCGTCAACGTCACCCGCTATTTATATATAGGTACCGTATATGCCGTTGTTCAAACAATTACTTAGAAGGTAAAATACAATTTATTTTAATGGGGCAAACATTAATTGTTTCCAAAATATAATATCAGACATAGTGTTGTTCGCACACAATAAAAAGTTTTATTTAATAGGCTTTCGCTAGATTCTTATATTTAACAAGAATGATCACAAAATACCAGTATTGTCAATATTAGAAGAGCTATTGTTTTTCTGACGCTGCTTCTACTTCATGACTCACAACCAGTCCTGGCCACACCAGGGTTAGCCATTCCTAACCCTTTAATAATTATTGATTTATTTTTTGAGGAAGGAGGGAGGTGAGGCATTACGCTGAGTAATAAAGTTCGGACTCCCGTCCCAAAATAACAGCTGAAGATCCTCCCCCAGCCATATCCTCCCAATCATATGAATATCTTTCAAGTCGGTTTAGGGGGACCTTAACATGGTCTAAAAAACATCTTTACTCCTCGGAAACCACGCACCTGCAGTGGAAACATGCCCAAACTCAACCTGTATAGTTGTTCATTTATATATTTGTGTGAGCTGCGCAAGAGACTAATTTGCATCTTAGATTTCCGACTACGCCACCCGATATATTCATATAGGTATTTTCCATATAACATCGTATATAACGTCGTTGAAACAATTTCTTGAATGTATCCCTGTTTAAATATTTGTATTGTCAATATTTGATTTTTGAAAAGCATCACGCAATGTTTATTTGCGATGTTTATTTAGACTTTGGTAAATCAGCGTTTAGGGATAACGGTCTCCTAAAAGGGGAATAACCTTATTTGAAACCAGGAACGAGGAAGCAGCCTTTGTTGCCACGATAATACAGTTTCAGCTACGACTCGAATGAGACAGTAGCGTTTTATGAACTTGAAGATATTAATGCAAATACTAAGATATGCTAAGATTTCACAAAATCGACGAAAATACTAAGGTTGGAGTCACTCTTACAGTTAGTTTCACTGTCCTTCTAATGTCAATATTTATCATAGGCTGGATAGTCATGGTTCAGAAAGAAGCGGCACAGATAGAAAGGCTACGGTCTCTGAAGTTAGGTTGGAAATGTTCTGATTGTGTCAAGCAATGTTGGTCTAAGAAGAATAAAGTTACATGTGAAACTTGGTAAGAACTTGGGTGAATATTACAAGTAAATATTGGTAATAGGAGGAGTCCGAGAAATTTGGACCTGATAAGTTGAAAATAAATTATTGTAGAAGCACTGCAAAAAGAGATATTCTGCCGTACGACATTAAAATCAGAAAAAAAAACAGTGCGATATTGAATGACATGAATATGTTATAGTAAAGAACGTTTAAAATCACTCGTAAAATATCATTTTCATTGTCACCGCCTAGGCGCAGATACTTTCATACGGGCGTCCAAGCGAGTCTTTCGCAGGACTCGGTCGAGTCCGACTCCTCTAAAATTCCCAAGGTCCGAGTACTCGGACTAGTTCTGCCCCAACTGCTTAGTAAATGTGTTACATTGGGAAATCCCTGATGATTCATCACTTTGGTATTAAGACATGAATTATTTTTTGTTTAATATTAACATTACTTCAAACAATCTGCGATTAAGTAAACAAGAATATACAAGGTATGTTAACGGGCAAAGAAGTTAAAAAAGTAGAGGAATAGAGGAGTCAAGTGGGGTAACTCCGTAAATTATGGTTGCCCGTCATGTGTAACTGAGGCGATTGCATAGATCGGGACTTAGTATTGAATTACACCGTAAAATGATTTCAAATGCTACGGCAAAATGTCGCAATATTAACCGGTCGTAGAATTTGTAGACCATGAATCTACCTCATCAATACATGCATCACTACACAATGACATATACAGATATCATACTAAACATTTCCCTCATGCTCGGATATCAAGGAATATTTCACAATAGTTGATATTTACTTTTCAGTGGCGGTATTAAATCACAATGCAGCGACAGGGGTTGGAATATCTTCGAAAAACTACCACGGGCTTGTGTTGAAGATGAACAATATCTAAACTACACCACATACGTAAGTCTGGATTTATCTCATTTTATAAAGTGTAAAAATAATTTGCCATATTTACAATTATTATCAATTCTTCTATAGATTACAGACAAAGAATTGATACAAAACAAAGTAGATTTCGAGAAAAACGGTAATGAGCATTGAAATTATTTTATCTATGTTTAATTCATCCTTTAAATTGCCTTTTATATGTTCAGAAATCAACTTAGAAACTAAATCCTACCTGGAAAATGCTATGGAGTCTTTCTATTCCCCACCGAGGTTCCTTGTTCATTGGATGTTCATCGGTGCATCCCCGGAAGGTGAGGAGGTTTTAAATAAATTTTATCGATTTTCAAACCTGTGTTTCTGTTCTGTGCTCGGTATTGATTGCAGTTCCCATGGAAACTGTTATCTATATCAAGTGTTTTAAGTAAATATCAAGCAAACGCAAAAGAGAAAGAGATCTAGATGTCAATATTATCGTAATCACTTGCTATGCGGGTGTGGTTCTTTGAGTCTTTGAGTGCCATCTATTAAAAATTAAACAAAGTTCATTATGGGTAGAGTTGTTATCATATTGCATACATATACTAGTATAACCACTCACTATTCAAGTGATCTAGTAGAGGTTTAGATTAGGCACCAGTTTTCATTATAAGAATTACGATCCCATAATACAGGCCTTTTAACCCTTCACAGCTGACGAAAGAGGTTGGATAACACTCAAGCAATGTGAAAGACATCGATCAACATACACAGTATCAGCAGGACCAGCGGGTACTTTCCATATTGGTGGAGTTTTGATTCCTGACAACGGGTTGTACATGATATATGCCAAGCTTACGTTTGCATGCACTGAAGCTGACAATGAAACGAAGAAGTGAGTTTATTTCCATCTCTTTCCCTGTTGAAGACACGCCAGATCATGAAATATTATTCAATCAAATGCTAGATTGAGACGAAGTGAGCAAGGTTAAGTCCGGGTCATCAATTTTTTGACTTCTGAAAAATAACACAGTAAAAGCCTTTTCAAGGCATTAGCAAATAAGGATAAAACCTCATAAACCTCTCTGTTGACGAAAATGTTACCTTCAACTCATGTGTTGCGTTCAACCGAAAAGTTCTAGGTAATGTTCGTCTTGCATAAATCAAAATTTTACTCTAAAATTTATCAAAATATATCAAGTCAGTCAATTCCTATTAATTTTGTCAAACAGAATATATTCTATCTTAAGAGGCAATGCCTTAATAAAAATTTCAGAAAAGATGAAGATGAAGGAATCGATTATGTTGAACTTTTACATCCTATTCGGCCCACCGATTTTTTAGTCTTACTATCTTCCCTTGACTTTATCAGATAAGATAAGATCAAATAATCGCAACTGGTGTGTCTGTATTACTTTGTCTTTGATAATTTATACTCTCATTCACCCTTATATACTCTTCATTTTAGCATCTTCATGGAGGTTGTGGTGCATGAGGGACCTTACATACAACACTACACGATCCTGAGGGATGTCCAGAAGGCGACTTGTGCTATGAAGGAAGATCTCGTAACAATGTATCAAAGCGGGTTGTTCCGACTTGCGAAGGGGAATAAGATCTACGTGAGATATAAAGCACCTGAGAACGTGATTCTACCAACTGATGTATATCGAGGTTTCAAGTCCAATGTTGGAGTTTCGAGGGTTGGGCTGGCATAAAGAAACCAATTTGATAGAGCGTGCCTATCGCTCTCTTAAATTACACTATACCATGCCGTCAAATATTGACGATTAACTGCACAATTTGTACCAAAAAATAATCGTATCGGATTGGTGGGTGTTATGCGAAACTTTTTGGATTAAATAGCATTTACGCTGAAACACGATACGATAAAAGATTCACGATAAAGTTGTAGAAATTAAATTCTATGGCCTATTGTTTTATCTTAATATATGCACACTAGACAGTAGACACTGCCCAAAAATTGTAATAATTTTTTTGTATATTGTAATGTGGCTATTATTTGATTTTACTGATTTTAGCTTAATATTTCTTCGAAGAATATAATAAGTATAGAAATAAATACAAAATAATAATCTTTATATTGGGCGAATTTGACAAAAATTGAGCCAAATATTAAATTTGATATTATGTTGGTGTTATGTAAATTATGTGCATTTACCAATAATTCTGCAGAATCGCCGTTTTATCAGATTTAACATATAGCATGTATACATTTCGATGGTTACATGGAAAAATGTAACGAAAATTTCACAGAAGGAAATCCCTGATCCTGACCACATAACACTGACTTCCTGACACGAAACCGAACCCATAAACAATCAATCATAAACCTTTTGTTTTTGTGATTTTTTTGGCCAAAATTGTCGCATTTTCCTTTAACAACTGAAGTCGCTAATTTCGAATCAAACACAATTGGTTTTACATCATAGCATCCAGTGTCGAAATAAAAAAGAAGAATATAACGCACGCAACTAACGTATTTCTGTATGTCCTTACCTTTATGGTTTTGAACATATAAGTATTAAGTGGGTGTATATACTTATGTTACGATACTTCATGTTATGTTTCCGCAGTAGAATTCCGTTCAATGAACAAATATTTCGTAAAACGTAACGGATGAAGAAACACTGACATATAAAACACAAAGAAACAATTAAGGTCGATCGAGTGTAAAATGTCAGTCACGAGATGTCAAACAAAAGAACGAAAATTCCCGGAGACGAAACCGTTTTCTCATATCACGTGATTGGATTATTCGAACACAATTCCCTTTTAAGTAGATCTCAATTACGAAATTATTTGACGGAGTGAAAGATACAGAGCCTCTGTCGGCCATGTTAAAGTAAATTCAATGAATACAAAACAACAGTGATGTCATCCATAGCCCACAGAGATTCGTGGCCCTTCGAGAGACCCATTGCAATGTTTCACTACGTCTTGCGTAGTTCCTTTGAAATAGAGTGTTTTCTTTTCGTAAAAGTCGTTGTTTTATGACATCAAATGATATAATATATGTGTCAGTATTGAGGCAACATGGTATGAGTCGCGTGGATATCTCTTTCAGCATACCTAAAATGTTACTACAGTAACAAAAAATTAAATGGGTTAATTTGGATACACTTCAATTATTTTGCTGTTGAAAATGCACATTTGTCTGCCACTTCCGACCATGATAACACGAACCATCCAAAAAACTGTCTGTCCAAAAAAATTGTTAATATTGTAACCCTCCAGCATCTCTCCCTATAAGGATGCTTTTGTAAAAACAATAAAAAACAATTCTACTTCTCTTCTCCATCGCCATTTCTCATTCTCTTCCTTGGGTAAAAAACTATTTCGTCGATATTAGAGCTCCCGTTATGTCCAAACACAGAGTGCAAAATAGCAAGAAAAATAATATAACTAGTGAGAGGGCTTAGTTTAGAAGCATACGCGGTGTGTGCATTTACTTATTTTGGGAGTTTTAATGCTAGAAAGTGCCCGCAGCAAGCCTACGCTTTCTTTTGTTATTACCTTTGAACTCAACGAAAGTGCGTGGCCATCTTGTTACGTTTTTTTTCAAGGGCCCTGTGTGTAGTCGATATTTTTTATATTATATTTATTGTTCATTGATGCCTCGTAAAACCGTTCAACACATTGTGCGGTGAAATAAAAATATATTGAGGAACTAAATTTTATCCTGGAAAAAAATGGATTCTTATAAAAAAGGAGTATAGCGGTAATGTGGTGGAGGGTGATGTTAATAATTAAGTGTGGAG
>JAUELA010160181.1:0-13560 GCA_031471845.1 Boltenia villosa | reverse complement strand
TGATTGCTTCGTGCGGGAAAAGACATCTCTCTTTTTTTACGACGACTTCATCGATGTGAGAGAGCTCTTGCTTTGCCACGTGATTTTCCGCTTGGACGAACAGCAGTGTCTCTTTTAAATGAGTTAACACTTGCACCGTACTGGTGATTTTCTTGCGAATTTTCTCTTCAGTCTTCTCATTATAGGTCTGGTTTTCGATTTTCAGCTGTTCGAAATCAACCAATTGAAGGCCTTCAGCTACCTACGTTACACTTCCCGATTCCTCAGTCGATTCCGTAGCTTGAAATCCTCCCAGCGTACTTGCGAATCCTCCATCTCTTTTTTGACCTCATTTTCTATTTTATTTGAAAGAAGGGTGGAAAGTTGTGGCTCGGTGATAAAATTCAGACTTTAAAATACACAGAAGCTTACGCATTGCATTTACGTAACAGACATAGCGTCAAATGTAACACGTCAGTATTACATGATCGAGTTAAAACATTCTCTCTAAGCCTAAAATTGGACTAAAATTTGCAATGTATTAAACGATATTCTGCATGAAGAAACGAGTCAGAATCACAAGACTAATTAATACACTCCTCCTCACTGATATCATCATGATCAGATCTACATCATTTTATTGTATTCTTATATAAAATTCTGTATTACTAGACATTCCATCCAACACACAAAACATTATCTATCCTACTCCTCTCCATTGACGTCAGGTTGCTCCTCCACAATGACGTAGAACAGTAAACATTGCTAAAATATTTAACTGAAGAACATATACATATGTTTAAATTATTCGACAATGCATCTTGAGCTGTTCGGTGTTAACATACAATTGAAGAGAAATCTTTGCATTGATTTAGGATAAGTCGTTCATAGCGTGATATGTATGTAATGATAATACTTTAGTTTGTATTGTTGTTCTGGCTTCTTTATATCTTAATCGTATTAAATAACTTCATCAAGAGTAAAGTAAATGAGGCAAGCAAAGTAAATGCTTCAAATGCTACTGATCTTAAGTTGCACTTTACTGCTCACATCCTTTTTGCACTTGCTCAAGGTATGTACCTACTACTATCGTTCTTGTTATTAAGGTAGTACCATTTATGTTACTACCCTACAACTTGAATAGTGCGGAATAAGTGCACAGTTTTTGTTCCACACGGTGATTGGAATTTGATAGAGGCATTCCAACCCCTTCTATCAACTGCTCCCCTAGGCCCAGACAGAGCGAGGTTAAGCTCGAGTTTAAGTTTTGGTTTAGATTTTTTTATCCTTTATCTCTGTTATTTTTAAGTTCAAGGCTTTTAACTCCGAGGGTCACTTTTTTTCGATCCCTCGCGGCGTCCAAGGTTTGAGGTGTTCTTCTTCCGACAAGAGATCTAGCTCTCTTGGTATAACTCGTGGGCCCTCAAAACCCCCGGCCTGACGATCTTTGTTGCCCTCCAGGTCAAACTATCTCCGAACCATCCCGGTCGACGTTGCTCCCCACGAACAAGAGTATAATAAGCGCCATGCCTGCCACCAAGTGACCGCGTACGCTGAGTTCGGGACCGAAATCGACGGTATATTTGAGTACCAGCCGAACAAGTGGATCATCTCATTCAAGTCCTCTGGAGGAAAGGAGGATAGTGTACGGCAGAAGATCCTGACTTCTACGAAGATGGAGGAGGTAGACAGAGTGATTGGTGGCCTCGGATTGGGAAAGATCATCCGATCCTCGAGGGTTCACCACCATGGGACGAAAATTTACAATTTTCACACCACTCTCCTTATCGACGATTTCATCCCCGCCAAATCCAACAAATTCTTCAACGTGGAAGGCATCAGGTGTCGGATATTCGAGCCAACCCGAGTACACGACATCCCCTGCAACCACCACCACCGTAATGTGCAAGAACTGCTTCATGTCAGGTCATAGCACAGATAAATGCAAAGAAAGATGTGTGCAGACTATGCAGGAAAGCAGGGCATAAGCAAGATCAATGCCGTGTTGCAGACGTGGAGTACCCCGTTGTAGAGATGCGGCGAACCACACGAACCGACCCAAATCCTCTACTTCTAGTGGATCGAGTGCCGGTTCATGTATGACAGTGAAATCTGCATTGGTGACGACTCCGTCTTCTCTGAATCAGATATCATGGTGAGTACGGCACCCGCCGATGTCGACCTGGAAAGCTCGGAGCGCAAAAGATCAAGATCATCTGATGGTAATGTGAGGGAGACAATTCGGACAGACAAACCTCGAGGTCACAGGATATTCAAAAAGAGTGCCACCCGGCAGTCTCAGGGCCAGGATTAACCCCCTTTATTCACTTACTTTCAGGCTGTATTCGATCAACGTGAATGGATTCGAAAAGCATTGTAAGAAGATCCATCAGCTACTGAAGCGTCGTCAGCCGGACATAGTATGTGTCCAGGAGACGCATAGAGTAGACCCTGATTTGATGGAAAGAGCTTTGTCAAAGTTTGGTTATGCCACCTTCAGCAGCACAATGCCTAAGATCACAAATCCAACACCACAAGCTGGCAGATGTCCACCCCCATTCTTCCAGGGATTTCGATACTCCTCAAGAAGGATGTGTGGGAGAGACACTTAGCTACACATGAAATCCTAGTACCAAACAGAGCGTATTCTGTATCACTATATGCTCTCCTAGTGGAGAACGGATCACCATTATAAATCTGTACGCTCCTGTCGATATATTGACTCTTCAGAATGACTTATACACCAAAGTAACTCAAAAGTTGTGCACACATGATGGAACCGGGCTTTTTATAGTCGGGGACTTCAATCAGAATGATAGTCCCATGGATGGCAAACACAACGCAAACTTCCAGTTTCGTAAGAGCAATAGGATCTGGAAGGACTTCGTAACGAAGATGAAGTTGGCCGATATCTATCGGGTTTGCAATCCAGACAAGTGGATATATATACATTGGTCAAGAACCATCAGGCGCGTCGTATCGACAGAATTTATTTATATTCATGCCGACCTAGAGAAAAGTACAAGGAAGATCGAATACAGGGTAAACACCATCTCTGACCATCTTCTCTTCCTCGCACTTGAGATCATATGAGGTCATAGGGGTCTACAAGCCCCAGGCCGTGCGTGTCAAAACCCTGGACGATCTGATGCGCAACGATCCTGATGACGATGACCAGGAGGTGAAGAATCTCATCAAACAACTGAGAGAGTACGAACAACAGTAGCCCCACTTTTTGCCGCGAGTCACAAAGAAACACGACGCGGAGGAGTGTGAAAAGCCGACTCGGTACATTTTCAGGAAGATCTGGAAAGTACGGGAGGAGACCACGATCACAAGTCTGATAAATGCAGAAGGTGAGGAGCTCACGAGGAGAGACCCAATTATCAAATAAGTGGAAACATTCTACGGAGACCTGTGGAACACCATAGGGACTGCTCACCGAGGCCAACAGGATCTATATCTTAACGTCATGGACGACGGCTAAAAAATGGACGACGAAGATCGGGAGGAGATCGAGAATGCAGCGACAGAGGATGAGATCAGAGAAATCATAATGGGGATGAGTAACAACAAATCTCCGGGTCTCGACGGTCTCTCGAAGGAATTCTATTCATCCTTCTGGTATCACGTAAAGAGTGATCTTACCGATTTGGTCAACCACGCCCTTCTATTTGGGAGGATCCCTGACAGCGCGCACGCTTCAAGGGTGAAACTCACATATAAGAAGGGTGATCAGCGCCAACTCAAGAACTGGCGGCGCCCTATTTCCAACCTCAGCGTTGACTACAAGATCATATCGAAACTTCTCACCAACAGGATAAAAAGGAAGGTTAGCAAGATTATGTCTGACAGGAAGAAATGCTCTGTTCCTGGCTGATACATAACTGACATCCTTCTCAATATCCAGTCTACTATAAAGAAAATCGGCCTCGGTGATCCAACGTAGCTCTGATACAAGACATCTACAGCGGTAAATAGCACGATGGAGCTAAACGGACGACTTTCCTGGGACATTAGAATACTCCAGGGCTGCCCCCTGAGCATGCTGCTATACACGATACAAGCGGAACCGTTTGCGCGCCATGTGCTGCGCACCTAGCCCCGAATCCACAAACGCCACGATGGAGGAACTTCTGCTGTTGCAAGCTGTCACAGGGCAGAAGATCAACGCCTCTAAAACGGAGATCCTTTGCTTTGGAGATTCGATGAAGAGGCATCTATCAACATCCCATTATAGCTCGCAGGTAATGCCCACAGTCAAGATCTTTGGGCAATACTTCGGGCAATCCAGTCAGAACCGGAGGTGGGATTAAAAAATTTCCAAGACAAAAGCAGTGCTAAACACCTACTCTCGTCGGCTGTACACAGATTCTGTATTTCACGCGGGCAATGCCGATTACCAAGGCAATCATCAAACAATTCAGTACTGTTCTTCACCGTTTTCTATGGTTTCCTAAAGTCATAGAAGGAATCCGGAAGAAGAAGCTTCATGCCTCCAAGACCAACGGGGCATCGGGATGTTCGACATCCAGAGCAAAATCGAAGCTTGCAGACTGGAAAAGTTCCGCCGACTGGTAAACCTGGAAACTCCCAAGAACATCTGGGAGGCTGATGCTCTATTCCAGCCCGGCGCAAAGATCTAGGAATTAAACCCAGTCCTGCAACAGCGGGGAACACCTCAAGCAGTGTACCCCCCGAAGGAATGGAGAGAAAACTTGGAACTGCATCGCCACCTTCGTCTCACCATCGATGAATGGAAGGACATCAGCTTCAGAGAACTGTACAGTTGCCTCGCCGCCCGCCAAGCCGAGGTAAAGGTTCTAACAAGCCAATCGGGGGATATGATTAGCTGGGACAGGATACTGCTGAAGGAAAGAAGCCTCCTTGGCATCTTCACCAACAAGGAGAGAGTCCTAAGCTATAGAATTGCGCACGAGGGCTTTGTGTTCGGAAGCAAAAAGCTACGATACGGCCTGCTCGCCAACAAACAGCAGGGCGGAGCGGCAATCCTAAGATGCAAGCTTTGCGGGGCAGATGAAGACACGTGTGAACATGAGCTCAAGAGATCTCTTGATGCACAGAACAAAACCCTCGATTTCCATGCTAGAGTCGCAGAATAATTTCAGAGTTCCCTACTTATGTCAGATAAGTCAAATCCTCTTCTTTGTCACAATCTTATATTTTCCTTGCCCTCATATAATATTTTGTTCATAATTCCTCCTCCATATTGACGTAATAACAATATTGACTGAACATCCCGATGTAGTTATATTTTACAAACAAATTAGATACAAACAAATTAGGTTTCCGGTCAATAGGCAAAAATTATCAAATTAAAACAAACTCAATTTTGAATGCAAAATTATGGCCAGATACTTATGCAACATGATATTAGCGCTCTCATGTCGTGCGCTCTCTTTAATTCCCTTGTTTACTGAATGCATATGCATATCAACGGTTGCATTATAGTATTAAAGTATTACATATTTCAATTTCCAGTTTCTTGTTTATTTACATCTACTAATTGAATATCAACAAAAATACATTTCCCATTGATGCGATCAACGGCGGACACCTGCAATGTCTCCTGATGTATTCATCGTTTATTGGATCTTTCTGATCTCTACTTTACATTTACTCGCACAAGCTCAAGGTAAGTTATCTCATGTTAATTCAGATATGTGTAATTATGACGCTATAAAATGGCCAACATTTGTTTTCTCTTGAACCCGTTCTTTCTAAAATTTCTTTTCCCTGGAGGAAACCTTTAATATATTTTTCATAAAAATGAAATCAACATTCCTATTATAAAATTATGATACTTAAAATATATGTTGTTTTCTGGAGCTGGAGCTAGATATGCTTAAAGCTTGTTTAAAATAATAATGAAGAAGATAGAAATTCACCTCATGAATTGACCATTGAGTATTTTTTGCTACAAAATTGCTAAACAGTCACTTTTGGGTCCCTAACGGAACCCCTAGAAACCATTCGCGGAACCCTTAGGTTCCGTGGAATATAGACTGAGAAACCCTGTTTTAACATCACCTTGAAGCCATCAACGAAACATAGAGGAGAAAATAATGTCTAATGTAACAAGAAGAGATAAATAACAAAGAGAGTTTTAATATTGCTTGATATTTACCTATACGTTGTCCTATAGTATTTTGATTTTGTATAGATCCAGCCAACACAGCGATTGCAGGAAACTACAAATTGGAGAGATTTGATAGTCAAATGACTTTTACTGCTGCGAAATCTGCATGTGCGAGCAGGAATGCTTGGCTTGTAGAAGTGAAAGATTCAACGATTAATTCTGGAGTAGTTTCGCTACTAAACAGGCGAGGATTAAAAATTTATTTCGCGTCTATAAGATATTGGTTTATTATTATACGCTTGCGAGCACTTACTAATTCAAATTCCATTTCAGTGGTGGACCGGCGAGTGCATACTGGATCGGACTCCATGACGTTGGAACCAATACTTGGGAATGGAATGATGGAATAGATCTTGGATTTCAAAAATGGTTGAGTATATTCCTGATTTATACTTAGCGATTGACGACACGATTTGATCGATAGAAGATATTATTTGTAAAATATAATTCTATTCTTCTTCATCAAAATAATATTATAATATCCGACGAAAATTTTTACACGGGATTCGGACAATTAAATGAAATGCCTACTTCTAGTTCTTTCGTATTTTCAAGAACGTAAAATGATGTTGGCATTAATGCCATGGTTATGAGTAAGGCTTGTTAAAGAATAAGCTGGTAATCTGTAGCACTAAGAACATCGCCAGGATATTTATATCACTGGTGGTTTTGTTGTGATATTCTTCTCAAAATATGTCATTCATGGTAAAGTGCAGGCGTTGTAATGTTTAAAGAATTCTTGATATATTCGAGTTATTAACACGAAAAAAACAAGAAAATTTTAATTTCTGCACAAAAGTTATTACCATTAATTCTAATAGGAAGAGCGGAGAACCAAATTCACGTACCGAGGATTGTGTCATCACAATTACTTATACTGGGGGTAAATGGAGTAATATTGCATGTTCTGAAACCCGGAAATATATTTGTCAGACGGGTGAGTTTCAATTGTCTGAATAATTTTAAGCGAATTGAAATATTTACTTATGCTATTAATCACAAATATGTTGTCGGTAATAATACACATCTAACTCACATTATACATAGGAGTTGTTGTATAATAATCTAATTTTTGATTTATGGTATTAAATTATAATATACGACATAGTCTTATAT
This sequence comes from Boltenia villosa, assembly GCA_031471845.1. Classification (NCBI taxonomy): domain Eukaryota; kingdom Metazoa; phylum Chordata; class Ascidiacea; order Stolidobranchia; family Pyuridae; genus Boltenia; species Boltenia villosa. The sequence continues at coordinate 6,305 of JAUELA010160181.1, read as the reverse complement.
TTGTATTCTATATTTCTTGTTTGAGCATCCTTGTGGCTTACAGCACATACGGACCCACAATTAAAAGGGAAAGAAGAGGCATAGAGAAAGAATAAACGATTTGCTACACGGCATTTCACAACTATTGGATTAAAATATGTTGAGAAAGTGTATTGATTATATATCACAGCGTTTTAATTGAGTTGACAGACAAATAATTGACTGGTTTATAAAGCTTGATAATTGTGAAGAACGGTAGAAACCATGAACGATTTTGCGGAATAATAATGGAATAATACAGAAAATATTCTCCTCTTACCATAATTTGCTAACTGCGATCATTTTAAACAGAAAGCATTGAATTCTAATCATAGTTTCTTGTTCACGCTTCGATTAATGATATATCCCCACCCAACACAGTTCTGATTAACAATAGAGCTTTATTTCAATTGTATTCTCTTTGCAGATCTGAACCCAGTCGTGTTTTTCAACAATCTCGAACTAATCTTCTTCGCATACAATGCGGATGGATCTGATCTGAGGAAGAACTTCTCCGACGCTTCAGCTTCCTGTATTGCAAGAGGCTCGAAACTGGTTGAGATACAAACATTGGAACTTGACCAAAAATTGGACCAAGAACTGAATTACAGGTAATAATTCATTTCATACTAACAGATAATAAAATACAGAATAAACCTGCACTTCACTTCATCGCTCTACAAGGAGTGAAATATATATCATTAAAGTAGAGTACCAGACACAATTAAAATGTTATAAGTGTGTTGAATTGTAACTGGGAAAACTAAAGCTAGCTGAGCGTAAATACCATATTTATTATTTCAAGAGCAACCGTAACAAATTACTGGACGAGTGAAAATGATCGTGATTCTGAAGGAGACTGGGTTTGGGGAGATGGAACAAACATAGATGCAGGTTACACATCCTGGTGAGTTGTAACTATTTTTTAAATTATATCACCCTATAACAAGTTCAAAATTATTGGTTGAAGTCAAATTGATATAATCAAGAGGGGAATGGTTAGGTTTTTGATTTTTTTTTTTGAAATAAATAATAAAAAAAACAGCGAGTCTTCATTTTGTAACGAATGTCACTGATATAGATCTTGACCATCCCATCCGAGTTGATTGGTATCAATACGAAGCCCACGTGGGAGTGTTAAAGGAGAAGGTGTAGATAATGTCAAGTTTTGAATTAAAGTATTCAATGTGTAAGTGATTTGGATTCAATTTGAATTTCAATTTGAATTCATTTGTTTATCAATAATTACAGGAAATCTTGGAATGATGGTGTAATCGAGCCGAATGGAGGTGGAGGAGAAAACTGCCTAACGAAGTATAGTGCTGCGCAATGGCAATGGGTGGATCTCGCATGCAACGGCACCTTTGCTTACATCTGTCAATCAGGTAACGAAGTAACAGAATTGTGATACCAATAACTGAAACTGAAGCAAATATTTTAAACTGATGATCATAACATTGAAATCAATATAAATAATATTATTCTAAGATATCTTCTCTATGTTAACAGAAAATGTCAAAATTAACGGAAATAGTAATTACTAGTAAATAGTAAAGTAAAACCTTGTCTTGTCCGGGTTAATTCAGTTCATAGCAGTCGAGCAACTGTACATTCATTACTTGAATAATAACAAATTAATACAATTCAACCGCTGTATACAACTAAGCTATAGAACCATCGAATATGCCATCCATGTTGAATTTCGTGTCGCGACGTTTGAACACAGATCAGATAACACCAGATCGCCTGTCTTTTCAATACCAACATTGACTATACTACTACTACTACATTGACTACGAATAAGCAACAATTTATATTGTCATTTCATTAAGGTTAAGTAAGAATGAAGTATAAACCATGAAACCAGCAACTACAGCAGTATTTTACTAGCGCTCTAATACCATTATATTGTAAGGTTAATAATCGCCCCGTAAATATTGCAAAATATTGACTTGATATGAAGGTGACGCCATGTTGAAAAACTCATCGTTTTTTTCTTTTATTTCATATTTTTACATAATTCTAAAATCAAAAGAGCGAAAATCCTTTCAAAATTCAAGTCCAGGAAAATTCCAAGACAAATTAAGAATATTATTTTGTAATTAATTTGTTTAAATTCTCATTAATGAAAAGTTCTACACTACACTTGAGTCATTTAATATATTTTAGATGCCATCGGCAATGCATGCAGTCCCGATATTTGTTCAAACAGAGGAACATGTTCTGTTGTTGATTCAAGATACAAATGCACTTGTGATGCTGGATATGTTGGAACTAAATGTGAATCAGGTGAAGTGAATGAATGTATTTGCATCAGAGTTATTAAAACTTAAATATATAGAGAATTCCATGTATCCATCACGCATATTATTTTATTATCTAAGCCCATCTATTATACTAGACCCATGCTGCCTGAACACATGTACTTTTGAAACAGTCTCCTCAGTATTTCATACTCGTATACATCACATATTATGAATTAACTTGTTTACAATTAGCACAGGAAAAACATACTACATATAAAATTCCTCATTGCAGCTCCGTGCGACCCGAACCCGTGCACTAGTGATGGAATCTGCTCAGTATCTCAGTCAAATGCATATTATGAATGCAACTGTAAACCAGCATATGAAGGAAGTACTTGTTCGGGTGAGTTATATCAGACTATAAATATCCTGATATTAATCTTTTTAACTTTGGGCAGAAAACCCATTGTTTGCTGTTTAAGGATTTCAAAATTGTTTCCAAGCCCTTTCGATAATCTCATTATCCTATTTTTCAGATCCAAAATTTCATACGAGCGGAACTTGCAAATATCATATTAACTTTGACAACAGAATCTCATTTTCTGAAGCAAAATCAACATGCATTGGTCTTGGTGGTTCACTAGCAATGGTCAAAAGTCAGGAAACTCACGATTTTCTCACAATAAGCGCGACTTCATTGTATTCAAATAGTTTCGAAGCAAAAATTTTTATGTGGATTGGAGGTGAAAGAAACGACACCCAGTGGATATGGTCGGATGAGACATCAATTCCACTTAGAGGTGATTCGAGGTTTGAGAAATGGCACAACGGGAAACCATCCGGCGATAACGATTGTATTGAAATGACTAATTATTGGGACAACGATGGAGTGAGGGATGAATATTTGTGGAATAACAGGGCATGTCCCAGTACAGATGGATACATCTGTGAAGTTGCAGGTAGATGCTTCAATTTCAACTCATTTTATCTCTACATTATATTCTCTAATAATTATTGCAAACATTATTAATTGTTAGAATCTGATCCTTGTAATGTGGATGGATGCAATCAACGAGGAACATGTTCTAGTACAGGATGTCAGTGGAAATGTGAATGTGCTGAAGGATATTGGGGAGAAAACTGTGAGAATGGTGAGTTGTAAATAATTGGTTTTGTTGCAATAACAAACAATGTTTATATTAAATTTATTTATTCCAGGGTTCAACATCGTTCAACCTGTGAGTGGGAACTTGGTCGTAGGTGTTGGTGAAACTGTCCATGTAGATTTAACAGTAACAACCTACGCTGGTCCAGTATTAGTGAAAGCTTACAAAAGGCCGAACCTAACGACACCATTTGACATAAAATCCAACGTCACGAATCAAATCGTGACTTTCATCATCGGCCCAGTTGATGAATCGAGTGCAGGAAGCTATACGTTCGTTGCTTCACATTCGTCCAATGCTTACAACAGAAATACATCTGTTGATATAGTTGTACATGGTATGAGATTTGTTTTCGATAAAATGGCTCTTATGATCGACATTTGGATGAAATACCGAATGTTAAAATGCATAAGAAATATTATTGGATAATTTTAAAAACTTGAATATCAAATGAACATCCCCAAAGTCTTAGCATTCAATGCGTCTTCTCAATTCTCTCGATTAGAAGATATCATTGATAAACGGATTTCTTATCAAGTTATTAGTCTAATTGTAAGGAAAATAGTCTTATTTTTATTTTTTCTAGTAAACGCGACAATAACCAGTGTGATTCCGACCACCATCTCAGCACCAGTAACTGTTGGTCCAAACCAGGTCAACTGCACAGCATATGGAATTACTGAACCTCGCGTAGACTGGTTCAGAGCTGGTATCAATGTATCAACAGACAACACAAACAGCGTATACCAGAAATCAGGTCAACTCAGTGCAATCTTATACATTGAGAATGCGAAGTTATCTGATGATGGGATATATACTTGCCAAGCTGTGAATTATGTTGGAGAAAACTCAACGATAATAATAAGTGAGAAGGAAATGAAATTATCAGGTACAAGAGAATTTTCTTTCAATAAAAAATGTTTTTATTCAAAATATTTAAGTAAAATTTTAATATTCAGTTTATGGATCACCATCTATCGTCAACGTAGAAATAGGAGAATGCTTCTCCAGTGGAAAAATAAATATTAAATGGAGATCTAACAATCAAACATGGTCCATCATACACAGGTATGTTTGTATCATATTTGATATGATTGTAGAAAACCACAAACTAAATACACTTTCAATCTGGTAGATTTTACGGTAAATTATATAACCATGGCAACTAAGAAGTAATATTTTATGAAGCACATTATTTAGCATGAATAATTTCTTTATATTCATATAAAAGTACTTTATAGTCATATAAAGCATAGTAAATAATTATTTTAAAGGTTTTATATCATCCATTTCAACTCTATTGGTGATGAATTGGTCTCTTTTCATAATGTGCTCCCTGATGGAGAAGAAAATCATCTGATTTTGAATGAATTGTTACCATCAACAAGATATACAATTAAGGTATAAAATATATTTTTTTTAATGCCATCAATATATAATTGATATACATCCATGTGATTTAACTTTGATGCCTATAATTTTTTCAGGTTTCAGTTTGTCCTGATATCTGCATTGATCATTTGAACGATTCTTGGAATTTTACAACTGGAAGAGGAATTTCTGGTGTTGTTGACGATGCAAAGATTTTACACATTGTTGGTGAAAAATATTGCCCAGTAACATGGGAATGGGAAGATTTTGCTGCGAATACAATATCTGGATTTCAAGTAAGAATTCTGCTAAACTTCGATAACAAGGGTAGTTAGATGTTATTGATGTATTTATAAAAATGCTGATATTGCCTTCATCAAGCGCTATGAAGGCATAAATCTGACAATAGTACGGGTAATTTCAAACTAAACCAGAACTTGTTGGTTTGTTAAACAATTAATATTTGTCTCATGCACAAGATTTCCATTAAGAATCGTTTATGTTAATCATCATCACACCCACAATACGCCTTGAGTGTGTGCTTTTATAGAAATTGACTGCAGTTTAGCCGCAATCCAATAGGATAAAAGAGATCTTTATTGCTATAGTATCCGTTTTACTGAAAATTGATCCAGGGTTACTAGAGTTCAAATTAATAATTCGCGGTGATCGGTGTACGTCATTTCCTGTATAGGCAATTATTATCTAAGATCTTATTTCAACTTCACAGCATTTCAATTCAATTATTTTCTCTTTAGCTCTCTGTCGATTCCATATTACGTCATACTTCATCACTAACCTCCGAGATCAATCATACTGATATCTTCAACATCTCGAACCAGAATTCACACATTTTCCAGTTTACTTTGAACACTCGACCAAATCGTAACTACTCTGTATTGATCCAAGCAAGGAATTGTGCTGGGTTAGGACCTGGTGTGGAAGCTGTTGGAAGTTGCATCACTGATATTGCAGGTAGAAATGACGTTAAAATATAATGATGGGCTGTATATGGCAATGGTGTCCAACCCCTTCCATGTCCTACACCCTGGGAAGAGTTTGATTAATTTTCGCACCACCTACAAAAGTGATATCGCACTTGAAGATTAAAAAATTAAAAAATTTAAAAAAAAAAATGTACAATGTACATTGCCGCCGTGGGTAGCAATTTCCCGGAGAAGGCGTGCGGATGATTGTTGTGCCTTGCTCAAAGTTTGATTGGAATTGTCGCATATACCCTCTACATTTTCAATATAGTATTCAATATTGTAAATATTTAAATCTCACATCCCCCGCGGATACGGGTACCAAAGGTTGGGAACCCCTGGTATATGGGGTTTGAGCTTGTCAAAAATTTTTAAGCTCATTAAAATGTTTTAATTTCAGCTCCTGATTCCCTCCTTAGTCCTGTAATATCACAGCAAGCAAATGAAGATAAAACTCGAGATATTACAATATTTCCAGTGGAGGAAAGTAATGGACCTGTGAGGTAAGTGAATATCTA